>JAPFFP010044096.1:0-12690 GCA_026153255.1 Solanum medicagineum
AAACGAGGCTTTGGGCTCACATTATGGGGATATTATATGGAAGAGGATGAGCATGAATCATATAGCGAATAATTTCTAAGGGTGGGTAAGTATACCTCACACAATGGGGGCAATTAGGGACTTGGGACTTCCACTACATCACCATCATCAAGAATTTAACATAAAAAGGGAACAAGGGACTAAGGGATGTCTTCATAATACAAAGCATAGAGAGTCGAGCTCGATCATACATAACCATCACAATATCCAACAACACCTCTAATCATGAATAGGATGGGGGCCAAGATATCTTTCAAGCTCACCCTCAAAGGATAGTATCCAAAAATAAATTAGTCTAAACAAGGCATGAAAGTAAGTGGAACTTTATCCCCGAATGTGGAGGACTCACCAAGCAATCTTCAACCTGAATGCTTAGCCACGTAGAGGGGGAGGATGATAAGGAGCTCCGATTCATACATGGTAAGATTATGCAGGCAAAAGTATACCTTAGTACAAGAAATGTACTAAGTAGGTGGGGTGCAAATGCCTCAAAGAACATAAATCATAAGTAATCAATATGTGTCATCATAAATAATGGATATACGCTCAATATGTCATGAGAGGCATTTCCTAGAGGGACATGAATAAAAAATCATCAAATCACATGACATCATATACATAGTGGGAAGGAACCATAATCGACATAAGACCAAGCGAGCTACTACTTGGAATCCCGATGTTCACTCCACATCAGACAAGGAGTGGACTACTTTGCCAAGGTAGACCTAACACTATCCTTATGGCATGGCCTATTCTCATCATTTATGTCATGCTCATAAGTTCATAGCATAGTTGTAGCCCCCTTGTTAGTCTCAACATGCTTATCATACATATCTTGCCATAAGGCATTCATGACTAAAGAACTTGGCATGTATCTTTAAATCAATTCATGGTGGGTACATGTGCACAAGCTTGAAATCATATAATTCATAAATAAATGGAATGAGAGGAGTATAATAAAATCCTTAAGCATTATTCAAAATAACACGCCCATCAATATAAGAAAACTTTATTAAGGCACCATCGAACCCTCACATAAAATCATAGGTTTCATATTATATTGCATGATATGATAATTTACTAGGATAACCATCATAAAAACTTCATATTATAGTCATAAGAGTGAGTTCCTAAAAATTATCACCTATTACATGACTTGAGAAATTACATGGAGAAGAAGAATGGTTGAGCTTATGGAGGAAAGGTCTCCACAATCAAAACCCACATACCTTGTCAACTTAATGAAGAGAAATTTTGATTTGGAGGTGAAGAAACCAAAACCCTAGCTTGCACTCTCCTTTGAAGACTTTGAAGAACTTGGGAGGGGTTTGGGACTTAGAGTGGATTTAGAATAAGGAGGAATGAGAGGGATTAGGTTACGAGGGCTAATAAATGGTCCGTTGGAGGTCAAAATGACCTAGCATAGGCTTAAAATATTGTGAAAGGACAAAATTGTCCCTTTTAAAATATGGACGAACAGGACTATGAGACCCCATTTACGGGCCATAGTATAATCTACGGCCATCCCTATCTAATAGCCTTTCAGACTTTTAGGAACTCTTCTCTGACTTGCATTCCATGACACGATCTATGGCTCATAAAAGATTTTACGGGTCATCTAATGAGTCGGAGATTGAATCCCTAAAAGATCCCAATTTCACCAAGTTTTCCCCCATGTTGTACGAACCAACTTACGGGTCGTGCAATGACTTACGGCTCATAAAACCCCCTCATATAAGCTAACAATCCAAAAACTTCCAAAGCTTAATTTCTTACAGTCTTCATACTCCTCATAGGTGGATCTTACATCTTATATCTCATAGCTTGCATAATATCCCTTCAAATTCATAACATTCATAATTTACATGTCTTGCAATAAGGCTCTCATCAATATAGAAGCTTGCTACACAACTTTAATTAAACATGGTGGGTATGTATATATACTAAAAATCACGCAAAGATAAAGATTTAAGACATGAGAAGAGTAAGTAAGGTCCTTTTCAAATCATTCAAGGTAATGCACCATAACACCATAAAACTTAGTTAGGGCATCCTTAACCCTCATAAAAATTCATAAACTTCAAATGGCATTTCAATGCAATATAGTATATAAACGTAGAATACCATATATCACTTCATAATGTCATCATATAAAAGAGTTCATAAAACTTTCATAAATTTCCATAAGATGAAAATAGATGCGAAAGAGGAATGGTTGAGCTTTATGGAGGAAAGGTCTCCACAAATCAAAACCCACACACCTTGGTGTGATTGGAGATAAAAATCTTGTGGATGAATGAGGAGAAACTTGAACCCTAGTGTAATATCCCCTAATTCTTTTATCTGATTGGGAGGGAAGGTGCAGATGATGTTGAGGTGATGATGAGAAATCTGAGAAAAAGCTGCAGCAAAGGGTCTACGAGAGCCCCTACAACTCGTACTAGGCTCTACGACTCATAGAGGAGCTCTCATATAGAGTTACAGTGTTTTATACTATAGGTTCATCTTACCTACAAGAAGCAGTTATAACCCATAGAGGATCCTATGACTTGTAGTGGATGGTTTCATGGCTGGTTTCAGTGAATCATGTTTCAGGGCCCTTGTAGCTACGAGGGGTCAGTTACGACTCATAATGTGGACTACAACTAGTAACAAGTGGTTTTTAGGAAGGCTTCAAGTGATTTAGGATATTATGACTTCCTTTCTAAGAGGAGTAGTTACAACACATAGTGAGGACTACGAATCATAGTTGGGGTTTCGTAGACCCTTCCGACTAAGTTAATGAGAGGCATTTTTATCCATTCTGGACCCTTTTCTATTAAGCCCTTCTCGATTTTAGGCTTGTATAAATCCTTGAGATGAATCCAAAAGCCATTGATTATTCATTCCACACTTTGGTTTTCTTAAGAACAAAGAGAAGAGAATAAAAGAGCTAGGGTTTTGCAATCCATGAGCAACAGTTAGGCGAGAATCGATTATTCTTCGATTTCCAAGTATGTAAGGCTTACCAACATGTGGAATCTTGTTCCTTCACATGCTCCTTCACTTATTTGAGTCAAAGCTTTGGTATGAGGTGATATTTGAGAAATTTTACTACTTTAATACTAAATTCTTGCATCTATTATGAGGTTTATTGATGATATATGAGTATGCTTCTACGTTACATGATTTTCTACATGTAGTTGAGGTGGATCTTTTCACTAGATAGCATGATCCCTAAATTCCATGATTTCATGAGTTTTTTATGCATATTATAAAGTTGATGATGAGTTTAAGCATATGAGCTAAGTATTTAGAGCATGATTGAGTATGAGGAGAATGTTGCATCGAGTCACTATCTTCATCATGAGCACCTTGCATTGTACTACTTGATGGGTAAATTGAATGAGTATAAATGACTGTTTGAGTCTGTGTTTAGTCGATTGATTACTTTGATTGATTGAGATCTTGAGCATTAAGATAAGATCAGATACCCCAAAGGGGTTGAGTTTGAGTTCTTAATTGAGCATTGAGTTATGAGTTGATGGTGAGTCGATTGATGAGTTGAGCATATTTTAGTATTAGGAGGAGTATTAAGCATCGAGTTGGGTGATTGATGAGCACCCCAAAACTACATTTTCCAGCATAGGTTAGTCATTCAAGTATAATACTTGCGACCTTTAACCCGCAAGTGGACACTCTCTCAGGATCCGAGGGAGCGAGGTTGAGGCTGATCGCCCTTTTCAGTGGTAAGTTAAGGGTGAGTGTGGCAACGTTGTCTATTCATTGTGCATCACCTAATTAAAGTTGGTGGGAGAAGGAATGTCAGTTAGAGAAACTCCCAAGCAACATTGATTTGAGCATGAGATTTCGAATTGAGTCTATTTTACTGAGCTTATTTCCAAGCATGATTTTACTATAAAACTTGCATAAACATATTTGAGCATGAGTTATTGAGTCTAGATGAGTGAGTCAAGCTTTAATTTTCTTGATCTATTTTACATACTGATGTGCTGTCATAATACAACACATTTGGTGCCTAAACAAGGGACTTTGTGAGTTCTTAAAGCGACGTTTTAGTGTTTTGATGTGTTTTTTGTTAATCTTGTAGAAAAGTTAGGTTGGCATGATTTTGAAGAAAAGTTGCAGATTTTGCTGAAGCATAGGCCATACGAGCCCACCTATGAGTCGTAACTCACACTATGAGTAGTAGGTTATGTCATTGCATGAATCAGAGATCAAAAATCAGAAATCTGCCACATGAAGGTCACTCCTACGAGTCGTAAGACACTCTACGACTCGTATAGGTGGACTCGTAGCAATAATCAGAGAGCCAAAATGTTGGACAAAAAAACTGAAGACCAAGACTACGAGATCAATGTACGAGTCAAAGCCCAAGCAATGAATCATACCTGTGGGTCGTATCAGTTCAATCCAAGATGCCAAGATCCTGATACGAGACCCCGACTACGACTCGTAGGTTCCCCTACGAGTCATAACTTTGAAACTTATCAGCTATCAGATGTCTTTTTTATGCAAATTTTAGGCTTATTTTGTACACACTATATGTAGTTTAAGTTAGGTCATTTTGAAAGAGCGACCAGAGACACTACTGGAAGATAATTTTTAAAGCTCTTCTTAGGTTTTAGAGTAGTTTATTTGTTCTTTGTTCAAAAATGCAGTTTAGGAAATTCCAAATCTTGTTTTGTACGAATTTTTGATCAATCAAGCTTGTGGGTTTGCAACTTGTGGTGTCTATTTCCTTCATTGTTATTGGTGAAACTCTCAACTATTCTCATATTTGTATTTTTGTGTGTTTTGCTTTAGCCTTGAGTAGCTAAGCACCCACAACTTGGGGTTGTGGGAACCATGGGTAGTTGACTTGAAATGACCTAGGTTTTGTGCTTAAGGTTTTGCATGTATTGTTTATATCCCTTCATGATTAATGTTGTTTGGTGGTGGCCAACACCAAACCCTACCTATTATCACGATCCCTACCAAGGTAGTGAAGAATAGGAAAAGGGAAGTAGATGACAGGATTCGATTGTTGTGTTCCCATCTAATCGACCAAACCTGACCAAGGGGAGGTTGACTGGGACAATAGGTAACGGTTAGTTGGCACGCCTTGGTAGCCTACCAAGCGCCATGGTGAAATTCGACCTTCACCTTCACAAGAGGGCTGAAAGAACCTAAGTTACCATCCTGCATGCAATTCACCAATTGTAGTTATGTTATCTAGGGTAATTGAGTTAATGAACCATGGGGAACACAATTCCCAAGTTGTTCCCAAAATTGAGAATTTTTCCGTATTTTAGATAGTGTTTATTTTATCTTTGTTTTTGAATCACACGAAACCCCTCATTTGGATATTGTAGTTATAGACACTAGAAACGATTAGTGGTGAATTCTTGTAGTCAAGCCCTGTATTCCCTCTGGATTCGACCCTAACCTCGGTTTGGTTAATTACTGACAGCGACCGCTTTCATATTGGAGCATGACCATCATAAAATTATAGCACTATTGCCGGGGAACACGGCTAGGTTTGATTTGATTTCACTATTAGTTAATACTAGTGTTGATTTCTAGAATCTTGTGTGTTTTACTTTTGTGTTTTGTTTTTTTTTTTTAAATTTACTTGCAGGGTGTGCCAGGTTGTATTCCCAACACAAGGAGTCAAGGTGAACCTTTAGCTTCGATAAATTTGGAGATCCATAGACTTTTCAGAAGAATGGCTCAAGTGAACGAAGATGTTGCGATTAAGGAGGAGATAAATCTAAATGATGAGTATATAAGAGGAGATAAGAATCCACTAAGGGGTAACAGACCACAACTTAGGGACTTCAATGGGAGCGGTTATGGTTGGAACCAATCCAACTGAACCCTATGAGGATGGATGTGACTGGCTCTATAGTACTGCCCCCTCTACCTGTAGATGCTAAGTTCATAGGCTCAAGTGGATTGCTCCATATGCTCCAAAACCATGGCTTATTCACAGGGCTACCGTTAGAGGATCCCCACCGCCATCTCCAAAATGTTGTCTTTGTGTGCAAAAGTGTCATGGGCACACCAAATATTTCTATTGAAGTTGTTGGATTAAGGGTGTTTCCATTGTCATTGACTGGCAATGCATCCATATGGTTGTCTGAGCTTCCTCCGCGTACCATTCTAGACTGATGAGTATAGTCTTCATAGACATTTGAGTAGAGGCTTTTAGTCTCTGTATCTAAAATACTTTCCCTAACATTATGTTACAGTAGAGTTATTTTGCATCTATATATATATATAGAAAGAGAGAGAGAGAGAGAGAGAGAGAGTTATTCTTCCGCTGTTATATGACGATGAGGCCAAGTTGTTCACTCGGGGACTAGCAATAGCCTCCAAGTGCCGACCATGCCAAGGGTACCCTCTTAGCCATTACAAACTTGGTATCAAAGCACAGAGTTCAAGAGTCCTAGGGATTCCATGAAGTCGTGTCTAACAGAGTCTTGTTTAAGAGTGTGTTATGCACCACACTTCATAAACGGGAGGCTATAGGACATTAGGAACTATTACCCCTTTTTGTATTCTAAGTTCATGTGATAGAGTTCAAAACTCTATAAAATTCCTTTCTAGTTCATGCATTACGTGATTGCAGATCATGCCTCCTAGATGCACAGTGACCCAAGAGAATGCTTTAGCTAGCATTGCTGAGAACCCTACTTCAGAGGTCCCTCCTCAGTTGGAGACGAGGGGCTGAGGTCAACCACCCAAGGCTACTGGTGTTCCTGTGACACCAACTGCTCCACCTTCTCCTACTTCAAAGGCTGACTTTCGAGGAACCATTGTTATGCTCACCCAGTTGGTAGCTATCCAGAGTGGGAACAAGGGTTCATCAACCCCTAGTTCTAGCTATCATGAGCCAACAGTTGCTACTAGACTGAGAGACTTTTCGAGGATGAACCCACTTGTCTACCCCGGGTCAAAGGTCGAAAAGGACCCTCAAAACTTTATTGATGAGATGTGGAAGGTGCTAAAGACTATGCATGCGACTGAGACTAAGGTAGTTGAGCTTGCTTCCTATCAGCTTAAGGATGTGGCTAATGTGTGGTACAATCAATGGGAAGAGAGTCAAAGTGAGGATGTTGAGCCCGCTGTTTGGGATGAGTTTGAGAGTGCCTTCCTAGATCACTTCTTTCCCTAAGAGTTAAGAGAGTCAAAGGTTGAGCAGTTTGTGAATCTGAAACAAGAGGGGATGACAGTTAAAAGGATAGCCTGAAATTCAACCAGTTTTCCAGGTATGCTAGAGATGGTTCTAGATATGAGGGCAAAGATGAGGAAATTTGTATCTGGTTTTGGTTGGCAAGCGAAGAGGGAGTGAAAGGCGGTGTTATTGATTCCAGGCATGGATATTTCAAGAATGATGGTTTATGCCCAATAGACTGAGAAGACAAGAATAAAGACAGAGAGGAGCATTTGAGTAAGAAGTCCAGATTAATGGGGCCCGAGCCCAGTCAGAGCAAGAAGAGTAAAGGAGATAAGTCCTATTTCCAGAAAAGGTCTTCAAGATATGCAGCATCTTCAACTAGTGCACCAACTCCGAGCCATCAGAAAGGTCCCATGATTAGCTAAACTTTAGGCCACAGGGTGCACAATCTCACGCAAGTTCGACTCTTGGCTCTAAAGAGAAGCCACCTTGTGGGAAATATGGGACGATACATTTGGGAGAATGTAAAGATAGGGTAAATTCTTGATAAAAGTATGGTCAACAAGGTCATTTTCATAGGGAATGTCAGGTGTAGAGCAATAAGGCCTAGACTTCTACCACAGCACCACCAGCGAGGGGTAATCAGAGAGGTGTCGCACTAGGAGCAGGTTATGGGACAAACTGTCTGTATGCGATGGGGAACCGACAAGACCAAGAGGTTGCAGTAAAGGTTGTGAAGGCTATTCTTCAAGTCTTTACTTTTCCTTGTTATGCTTTACTTGATCCGGATGCAACTTGCTCTTTTGTGACACCATATGTGGCAAGTAGATTTGGGATTCTGACCGAGTGCTTGCTTGATCCATTTTCTATTTCTACTACTGTTGGTGAGTATATTCGAGCTGGAGAATCTATAGAGATTGTGTGGTGTCTATCTACCATAAGGATACTCTTGTTAATTTAATTGAGTTAGAGATGGTTGATTTCAACATGATCCTTGCTATAGATTAGCATCGCCTATATGTCTCTATTGATTGTCGAGCTTGAACTGTCAAATTCTAGTTTCTGAGTGAGCCTGTTATTGAGTGGAAAGGAGATTGTGTGACTCCAAAGGGTAAGTTTATTTCTTACCTCAAAGCTCGAAAATTAATCTCTAAGGGATGTATCTATCACCTCATGCGAGTCAAGTTTGATAATGGAGCCCCATTCTCTTGACTCTATTCTTATTATGAGCGAGTTTCCTAATGTGTTTCCTGAGGATTTTCTCGAAGTCCCGCCGTATAGAGAGATCAATTTTGGAATTGATGTCCTCCCTGACACACATCCTATTTCGCTTTTGCCATATAGGATGGCCCCCGCAAAGATGAAATAGTTAAAAAAATAGTTGAGAGACTTGTTAGAGAAAGGGTTCATAAGGCTTAGTGTCTCACTATGGTGTGCCCCGATCTTGTTCGTTCAAAAGAAGGATGGTTCCTTAAGGATATGTATTGACTACCATCTGGTAAAAGGTGACTATCACGAATAAGTATACTCTTCCGAGAATTGATGATTTGTTTGACCAACTTCAGGGTGCTGCTATTTTCTCTAAGATAGACCTCAGATCAGGCTATCATTAGTTGAAGATAAGGGAATGTGATATCCTCAAGACGGCTTTTCAAACCCGATATGGTCACTTTGAGTTCTTGGTAATGTCTTTTGGATTGACAAATTCACCCGCAGCCTTTATGGATTGGATGAACAAAGTATTCAGACAGTATCTTGATATGTTCGTGATTGTGATTATTGATGATATTTTGGTATATTCTAGAGATGAAGAGGAGCATGCTGTCATGCCCTTAGTCCCATTAAGGCGGACTGGCACCTGTTGCCGATAAGGCTGGGGAGAACGAACCTGTATCTATGCGCTTTATATATGTATTATAAGGGATTTCTACATTCAACAAGCCAATAAGAAAGTAAAGAGTAATAACAAGCCAAAAGGAAATGCATATGGCTAGGCCATTAGGGCCACGGTGTCTAAAGTACGAGACATTGCCACACATTAATTTACATAGTCTACAAAGCCTCTAGATAAGGAAAAGTATTTAATAAGAGTCAACACAGGCCCCGCCTCAACTAACTGTACAACACAAAAATATAAGCTCTAGACACGTAAAGCTCCAAAGCAACCTGGAGCTTGGTAACAGTAGTTGGATATCCTGTACTCCTACTAAGGAGATCAACTAGCACCTATACCTGCAATATTAAATGCAGGTCCCTCTTAAGGGATGTCCCTACGAGATAATATACTGAATATCTAAGGCAGGAATTATTGTATATGAAGTAACAACTCAAATGAAACTATGCACTGGTGTAAGGGTAAGAAACCACCTTTAGTTATACTGTGGGATCATGTACTTTATGTTCTTTTTATTACTTTACCTTTACTTTAAAATCTATGCACATTATGTAATACAAATGAACAGCTGATCAGTGGTAAATCTATATCAGGATTGGTGCTGGCTAGGCTTTTCTTTTAACCCCTTGGGCTACCCCCCGTGATAGGATCAACCCTGGCTAGGTGATTCTTCCACCCCTCGGGTTACCACCCATCAACAAGCAATATACTTTACTTTATATTTCAATTAACTTTGAGATGATTCTTTTGGTAGTAGTAATATTAGAGCTCTAGGGATATAGATACAATATATGACATGTAAATAATCATAAAAGACAACACCACATTGAAAGGAGTAGGTTACACAAATAATGAAATGCATAGGACGTAGAACAACACATGAACTTTATTTAGTAGAACGAACTCGTATATCTTAGTATCCAAGTATGTATGCAGGTTTGCAAGTGACTATGTATGGGAGCATATGAACACGTCAAAGAGTGGATACATGGTTGTTTGTTATGTCGAAGTAGATAAGAGCCTCTATGTACCAAGGAAGAATCTAGGTTTCATGCCAAGTAATAAGAAATCGAATAGCCTTACATACCTCATTGTATGACCTTGTTACTACCCTTGGAGTGACCGCTTTTTCCCTCAATTATTTATCTACAATATATTAGGCAATAAGACTAGTATTAGTAGCAAATAAATACTTCTTAACAGCCCAAAATCATAAAAGCTAACACCTGGGCAGCAAGCTTATAATTAGCAACGCAAAGGCATTCCTTCAACCTTTTCACTTATAATCATATTTTCTAACAACCATTCTTATGTACATGACATACACATCTTGTTTTACACCCTTAACAGTCTTACAACAGCCCACAAAGCATAACACAAAACAATTCTACGCAACATACAAACAGGCATCATAACGTCACATCCTTTCGTTACATTTTGACGTCGACAATTCCAAACCTATTCCAACTTTAACCAAACTGTCCCCACCATATATACACTTAAAACCAGTCCTAAAATAGTTCAAAAATAGTCCTATAAATAGGTGGAGGATGTGATACCATAGTCCCAAATCAATCAGCCCACAAGTTCCTATTACGAGCACAATTACAATGTCACACAAGAACTCACTTTTGCGGACTGTAAAAATGGTGCAGCAACCTTTATAAATCATTATAGAACCCATACTCATTAAGAACAGTAGCATCCGTTCATAATAATCCAACCAAAAAAAGAAAAGCTCCAAATAACCAAGAAAATTGTACAGCTACTTTTGGAACACATGCTGTCCAACAATTTCAGCAAGCATAACTAGCATATATATCTTATTTGTCATGGGATAAGTATAACAAATACATGGATATTTCCACTTAACTTAGCCTTCAAGATTCAGGTTTCCTTCAAGAACCCTAGAGGGTTGTATTGGCTGCCTTGTGAAGTGAAGCAAAGAGAAAACAAAAGTCTTTAGGAAAGTTGAAAAATTGTTTCAAGTGAAATGACTTAAGGGGCTCTTTTTTGAACCCTTTTAAAGGGACTCTTTGGCAGACTTTCTCTTGAAATTTTGACCACATATTAGTACATATTAAGAAGATGGTGATGTAGCAGCTTGGCCCTCACACTTGGGCCTAAATGCGTCTCAAAGTTAATGGGCCTTGACTGCCCATTTTCCTAATTCCTCTTCACTTAGTTTGGGCCCAATTAGCCAAGTGGGTTGTGACGTACTTGGTCCCTTTTATTATTCATCTTAGGCTGTAAGTATTGTCCATTCATGATAGTAACACATGAGCTAAAGTTACACCCTTAACACGAACTTTATTCATTATCGGACTTGGACAAATTTGACGTTGAACCTCGTCTTCGTTTCAAATTTGAGCTAAGCAAGTAGGTGACTCACCTGCTAGCTTCCTAAGTCCTATAAGCACCTCACTTCTCTTACTTCATTTAAAGTCGTGATCTCCTCCATTTGACTTAAAACTTATTTACACTCAACCCTCTTCAGTGTTAGACACACATATCTCCCTCTAATTCGAGATTCAAGCACTTTTAAAAATAGGCGCTAATTTGACCAAATATATCATGTTTCATTTGTATAGTACTAGTATTGTAAGATGTGGGGTGTTACATCCTCCCCCATTTAGAAACATTCATCCTCAAATAGCTTAACCACATTTAAACCTTAACTTACACAAACGTTTGACAACACACTAAGTATTCCATCACTTGTACCTATTAGTGTCCCGATTCTACATGTTGGACTTCCTTTTTAGCTTCAAATAAGTAAGGGTATTTTGATTTCATTGCGTCCTCAGCCTCCCATGTTATTTCTTCTACTTGCTGGTTTGTCCAAAGTACTTTTACTGAAGTTATCTCTTTATTTCTTACCTTCTTAACTTAACGATCTAGAATAGCAATAGGTACCTCTTCATATGTGAGATCTTTGGTAACCTGCACGTATTCAATAAGAGTGACATGGGATGGGTCACCTATGCATTTTTGAAGCATTGAGACATGAAAAATTGGATGAACCATTGAAAGCTCTTGGGATAGCTCTAGTTCATCTGCAACCTGCCCGAACTTCTTAATAATTTTATATGGCCCTATGTAACATGGGGTCAGTTTTCCTTTCTTACCAAACCTCATAACCCTTTCATCAGAGACACCTTTAGAAATACCCAATTACCTACTGAGAATTCCAGTCCTCTCTTCTAGCATCCGCATATGATTTGTGACGACTTTGGGTTGTTTCTAGCTACTGCTGTATTACCTTAACTTTTTCCATGGCTTGTTGTACTAGATCTAGCCCAAGCAAGGTGGTTTCACCCACTTCAAACCATCCAATTTGCGATCTACATTTCCTTCCATACAAAGCTTCATAAGGTGTCATCTTGATACTCGCATGGTAGCTATTATTATAGGCAAATTCAATAAGTGGCAAATGGTCCACCCAACTACCTTTAAAGTTTAATGCGCAAGCTTGCAACATTTCTTCAAGTGTCCGAATGGTGCGTTCTTCTTGACCATTTGTTTGAGGGTGGAAAGTTGTACTCAAATTCACTTGTGTCCCTAAACTTCTTTGGAAGGACTTCCAAAACTTTGC
>JAPFFP010044097.1:0-12690 GCA_026153255.1 Solanum medicagineum
CAAATTCAAAAAAATGCTCATACCTAGTCAAAGAAGTCATCTTGGGAATATCACACTCCCTCACTCTCACTTGGTGGTATCCGAACCGAAGATCAATCATAGAAAAATGACTAGCCCCTTGTAGTTGATCAAATAGGTCATCTACCCTTGGTAGAGGATACTTGTTCTTTATAGTGACCTTATTGAGTTGCCGGTAGTCGATGCACATTCTAAGTGATCTGTCTTTCTTTCTCACAAACAATACCGGTGCACCCCAAGGTGACTTGTTAGGTCTTATAAAACCTTTCTCCAACAAATCCATCAATTGGTCCTTCAACTCCTTGAACTCCGTTGGGGCCATACGGTAAGGGGGAATGGAAATGGGTTGCATATCGGAGAGGAAGTCTATACCAAAGTCTATTTCCCTCTCGGGAGGAACACCGGGAAGCTCATCGGGAAAGACAACATGAAACTCACTGACCACCGGACCCGACTCAATAGGAAGGACTTTAGACTCAACATCCCTAACCCTTACAAGATGGTAAATGCAGCCTTTAGAAATCAATTTCCGGGCCTTAAGACATGAGATGAACCTTCCCTTAACCACCGAATTATGACTTTCCCACTCAAAGATAGGCTCATTAGGAATTTAGAACCTAACTTTATGATTTATACAATCAATGGAAGCATGATATGCATGTAAATCCATTGCAAGAATAATGTCAAAATCCTTCATGTCAAGTTCAACAAAATTACAAGGCAAGACTTTAGGCAATATAGACACAAGACAACCCCTATAGAATTTTCTAGCAGTAATGGACTCACCAACGGGGGTAGACACCTCAGAGGGTTCATACAATAACTCGGAGCACACATGAAGCTTAGTAACAACAAAAGCAGCAATGAAGGAAAGAGTGGCACTCGGATCTAATAAAGCATACAGATCATAATCAGAGACCTTTAACATGCCGATAACAACATCGAGCACCTCATCTACTCCTTGCCTTCCTTGGAGAGCATAAAATTGATTATGTCATGTATCACCCCTTTGTTGGCCTCCCGTTTCCCTTTGACCCCCTTAAGCACATTGTCCTTGAGGAAGTACATCCTTACCCTTGTTCTGAGCATAGAGGCAATCAACAATCTTATGGCCTACTTTCCCATACCCATAACAAGCATTTGAATCCTTCAAGCATGGGCCACCATTATTTCTTCCACACCTTTGGCACCTTGCGAGAGTCATCCCACCATTGTCACCTTGAAACCTTGGGCTAGGCACCCCATCATTAGCAAACCTCATTTTTGGAGCATTTGAGGACTCTTGACCTTGGAATTTGTGGCCTTATTGGAAACGACCACCCTTAGCACCTTGGAAACCTCCATCAAACTGAGCCCTCTTGGACTCTCCACATTTCCTCTTCTTAAGCTTCTGCCCTTCAAGTTGTTCAGCAGAGGTCATGAGTGAAGACAAGTCCATATGACCCACAAGCATAATGGTGCGGCACTCTTCATTCACCAAGTCGGACACCCCAACACGAATTTGTTCATTCTTGCCCTAGGAGCAGTAACCAAGTGAGGAGCATACTTTGAGAGCTTATTGAATTCGAGGGCATACTCTCTCACACTCATGGATCCTAGTTTGAGATTTATGAAATCCATCATCTTTTCCTCTCTTAATTCAATAGGGAAGAATCGATTGAGGAAGGTGTCTTTGAATTCCTCCCATTGGATGGGAACCATTATTTCCCCTCTCTAGCTTCAGTTGAACAAAAAAAATTTATGTAAGACCCTTGAGTTGATAGGCCACTAGTTCCGCCTTCTCGTCCGAATTCACCCCCATATTAACAAGTCCCTTATACACTTCGTCAATGAACTCTTAAGGATCTTCCTTCGTTTTGGAACTATGAAACTCCGAAGGGTTCATCCTTGTGAAGTCCCTCACTCTTGAGGCCGGAGTAGGAGCATGAGGGGCTTGGGCCCCTTGATTCAATTGGTTAGTCATAGCATGTGCCAACATTGTGATGGCATTATGGAATTCGACTTGTGTAGCCTCTTCTTCTTGGGGAGCTTGGAGAGTCGGATGAATCGGTAACTCATCGGGTGTGTGGGCCTTCCAGAGTCTTACTCTTGGTAGTGGCATGAACTAAAAGAGCAAAAGAGCGCCCATTAGGGAAGGAAACCTTATTTTTGAACCTAAATGCGATATAGATCATGAAAAAGTGAATCATTTTCTAAAACGCCTCATAGCCTTCCATTCATAGTTGTGGCGCGCTTCACAACCATGAACATGACTCTACTTGACATAATATGTTAGATTTTTTAGATTAACAACCTAATACTTTGGTACCAAGCTTGTCATGACCCAAGCCTAGGGCCTAGATGTGACACGACAAATGGGGGACTCGAAGGGACCCCAAACAAGCCTCTTAGCATATCATTTACACATCTTTGGTTATGGAAGCAAAATAAGACAAACAACAAGTTACAATAATAAAAAGGGAAGTGGGACTAAGGGAAGTCTTTTATAAAATCGTAGTCATAATAGGAGTCAAGCTCATTAATACAAAATCCAACTCAATATCTAACAAACACCTCTACAACGAATGGAGCGAGGGCACCCAAGACATCTCCTAGGCTCATCATCAAAGATAATATCGAAAATATAAGACAAGCCTTATCAAAAATATGAATGTAAAGTGGAATGTCATCCTCGCAGTAGAGGATTCACCAATAGTAGCCTTCAAGAATCCATCTAGTCACGTGGAGGAGGAGAATCAATAGGAGCTCCAGTTCCTACATGGTGATATCATGTAGGAATAGAGTATGCATTGGTACTTGGAATGTACTAAGTATGTAGGGTGCCATGCAACAACGACATAAGCCATAATATTCAAGATGCATAATCATAAACAATAGATAAAATCTCAATATGACATGTATGATTAATGCTTTGTTTAAAACATGTATGTAGATAGTCAAATTGCATAACATAGCATGCATATGTGGGAGGAGACCTTAACCAACATATAAGACCAAGAGATATACTACTTAAAATCCTGATACATGTCACCACGCCGGAGAAGATGGGATCGACTTGCCAAGGTAAACCATACTTGACCCCACATTGTGGGTAACTTGTCCTAGATGGATCCACTAGTAAAGCACTTTTAGGGAAATAATATAAACCTATGGTGGTCCATAGTTAAGAGACCAAAACTTTACATAAGGATCCCTTGAGTCGAGCCCCCACCTTAAGCCTCAATCGGTGCTAAGTCTAATCCCATGAAATACTTGAAATAATCATAAATTTAACCATAACATGAATAACTTGTAAAGAATTGATGACTTGGCATAAGTAGTGATCACACTGAAGATACGCCTCAATTTCAAGGTCAAAGCGATCGTCAAATTGGAAACCTAACCAAGGTTAGGGTCGAATCCCACAAGGAATATGGGACTTTGCAACCAGGTTTACCAATAGACAATTCAAGAATTAACTAACTCAATTCTCAAAAGGGGAGGCGAGGGGGGGGGGGTTGCAATATTTAGTAGCAAAATTAAACTGAACTAACAAAAAGGAGAAACAATCAAATTGGGGAGCAACTTGGATAATTGCGTTCCCCATGAGTCACTAACTTAATCTCCCGGATAACACAACTCTCAATTAGGATATTGCATGCAGGATGGTAATTTAGGTTCTTTCAGCCCTCTTCTGAAGGTGAAGGTCGAATTTCACTATGGAGCTTGGTCGTTCGCCATAGCGTGCCAATCTAACCATTATCCATTGTCCCAGTCAACCTCTCCTTAGCTAGGTTCGGTTGATTAGACGAGAACAAATCATCGAATTATGTTAACCATTCCATTTTCCTATTCATTACTATATGGATCGGGATCATGACACTAGGCGGGTTCTAATGTTGGCCACCATTAGATAACATGCAAAATGAAGAGAAATGGCTAATATATGCAAATACCCAACTCAAGAATTGCAAATAATCCGTATTTTCTAAGTTAGATTCTCATGGTTCCCACAACCCCAAGTTATGGGTTTAGCTACTCATAACTTGGGCAAATAAATAAATAATGAATATGGAAGACATAGTTAAGCACTTACCCAAAGAGATTGAAGAACAAGAAAACTCACTTTGTATTTAGAATCACAAGCTTAAAAGGTGTAACGAATCCACAAGTGAATCTAATCTCCAAAATTTAGTCTCCAAAGATAAACCCTAAAAAAATACTTTAAAATTGAGTGCTCTCCCCAATATGTGTTAAACCATTTTTAGCCAAAAGCCTAAAATATACTATATATAGTATTTACAAAAAAGTCCCTAAATTAATTTAAAAAACTGGTTAGCGCCTGATACGAGTCGCAGTTACGACTCATAACTCGAGTTACGAGCCATAATCGGGCTTTCGTGGTCAGCCTCTTCAATCTTGAACTTAAGTGATACAGAACACCATTACGAGTTGTACTATAATCTACGACTCGTATTAGTCCTCATAGTCTTCAGCTAACTTTCTTATTCCAAGTTCAATGAACACTGAAATCACTACGGGACATCCCTTTACAACTCATAGAAGTTACTACAAATCATAACTGGGTCTCGTGTGGCTGACCTTCGAGTTATCAGATCTTGAACATTAAGCACTGGTAATCCCTACGGGATCCCTCTAAGACTCGTAGATGGAGTTACGACTCGTAGAGGGTCTTGTATGCCCTACAACCAGCAAAACTGCAACTTTTCCCCAAATTGTGCGACCTACTTTTCCTGCAAAACAAACACAAAAACACATAAACCCACAAAAGTCGCATTGAGAACACAAAAAATCCTAAATTTTAGGCATCAAATGTGTTGTATTTTAACAACACATCAATACCCTCAACTTAACATTGTTGCTTGTCCTTAGCGACGACTCAATCTATATAGATAATAAAGTAACACATAGCAATCAACCCAATAGCATATACCATACTCAAATCCAACTCAAGCACCCATATCAGCTTTTTCAAAACAATATCATGTAGCTATTAAGCGAACCAAATACATTGATGCATTTGGCAACACAACTACGACAAGCAAAAGAATATCAACAATCCAGAGTTACTGAACAAGTAAAGTGTTGACAATGCAACACAAATGCCCTCACAAGAAAGAAGTCCCTTTTTAAACACTCAATGAAGGTTTCAGAATTTAACCATGGGAATGTGCAAGCACACTCACCCTCACAAATGACATTCATGCATAATGACCAATACCATAAGCTTGCTCTATACTCATGACCCGAACTTTTGACTAATTGGGCTAAGATCACTTTAGAACTTTATAAGCTTATAACGTAGGCTCATGGGGCTTTGTTATGACATTTTGGACAAGCAGTGACTAAAGTTCAACGTTGAACCACGCTTTTTGACACTTTTGCATTGACACTCAATCATTTCCACCTTATTCTCCCTTTCTTCTTCATATTCAAGCTTTTTCGGGTATTTTCTTCTCATTTCAGCTTTTGCCTCATTTTCACACATCATTTTGCTTGTTCAACTTAATCTAAGGCATGTTTTTCTTATTCTTTCACCCGGTACATGATTTTATTCTTTTTCTTTCTATTCCCAACTTACCACCTCCTTTCTGTTATTTTACCCCTACACTAGTCACCCTCAACTTAGGCTTTTAGCCTATATCGAAGTGCGCAATATCTATTCCCTAAACCAGAGCCAATTTTGGTAGCCACCCTCAACTTAGGTTTTTTGTCTAAATCAAGGTTCACAATGCTCAAGGATAGACCAGGGTCAATCTTATGGTATTTCACTAACCAAGGCTGGGCTAATAAGGTGTTAAGAAAGAAATGGTACATGTAAGGCTCAAATATTTGGAACAAGGGATGAATTTCTCATTTGGTTGGTCATTAGACAAAAGTGGACTAATTCAAAGAACAAGGGCCTAAGATCCCTTCCTAGTCCGTATGATCTCCAGTCCAACTTAGAGTAACAAGGCAAGTTCTGAATCAACACACAATGCAAGAACATAACAAAATCAGCTCACACACATGGCATTGCATACATAGCCACGCTTCATGTATCAAATTTCCCTCGCTTAATTAGCACAAATATTGCCAAATCATTCAAAACTTCATGGTTGCAATATAGCAACTACTCAAAAATTTTGATGGGCACCAATTTTTAAAATATTTCATAAAATAACAAAAAGAAGGTACATGCCATAAGTTCAACTACTATATACTACAAATATCATCTAAGACATCCTAAACATGTTGGTTCAACAAAAATTAAATATCCACGAGAAAAAGAACATGGGCAAAAAAATTTCGGGATCAAAATTTAGGGTAGTTATGGATCAAAAGCTACTCAAACTTCAACTTAGTCCATAGCTACCCACACCCCATTGAAAAAGGATTTAGTAATCAAAACGCAATTATTCTTTCTTCCCAACTTTGATCAAACATATACCCATTTCACCATCATCACACTAAACAAACACTCAAACACATATATGGTCCTTTGGGACATGGTTTGACAGGGACAACATGAATTCACTGCCCTATGGTTCCAACTGAATCAATATGGCCTAAACATGGTTATGCTCTTATTTGATTGAAAATCAATTCACATGTCTACTATATTAATAGTCATCCAATCAAGTAAAAAACATGTTATCATAGGCATTTGATCACAAATTCAACTATATAGCATTCAACTTAGGGATGAAAAATTGATTCAACATATGGCAACCCTAGTTTCGTATTAACAAATCACATGTACCAAGAATATCATGGTTAAACATCTAGCCTATCGCATTCATCAACTTAATCAAGTTTTGACAAAACTAATTAATGATCAAAAGTAGCTTAGGAACTTACCATAAGCACTGATGAACTTTGAAGAGAAGAGATAAAAGTGACCAATGAAAACCCCAGGTGTTGCCAGAAAATCACGCCAAAAAAGTGTGGATTCGCCGGGAAAGTGATTGGAAATAAAAGGGGAAAAGGATTTGAGAACAATTGGTAATTAGGATAAAAGAAATGGGGTCAAAGTAATTTTGACCCCTTTTATACCTTACCGGATCGCGATTAAAATTTTTAGGATCGGGTCTTTGAAACCCCGACTACGAGTCATAACTTGGTCTACGACTCGTAGGTCTGGTCTCGTAGACTACTCAACACTTAGAAAAGTTTGAAAACATACCTAGTTTCAACGAACCCTATTCACGACTCATAGTGTGGGCTACTAGTCATAAAGTTAGCTCATAGATGGAGTACACTATTAATCCTGTTCACTGTAACTCTCTACGAGAAAGGACTACGAGCCGTAAAGTGTAATATGACTCGTAGGACTGGTCGTAAAGACTGCTTCAGATGTAATCTCAGCAAATCTGCAATTCTTGTCCAGCACCTGTACATTCTTCTCAAAACACACCTTTATCCAAAATACAATCAATCCAATGTCCAAATATAACAATCAAAGCACAAACAACCAATCAACTCCAAAGTCAAAAACTGAAAATAAATTCACAATCAAGCTAAAACATGAAAATGCTTGGGTTGCTTCCGAAGTAGCACCTGATTTATTGTCACGAAACGACTTAGCCATCATGAGTACTCAGAATTCCTCAATAGCCCAAACTTCACTTTTTAGTTCATCCGGATGCTTCATAGATTAGTGGATATCAAAAACCACTTCTTTATCATTCACCCTAAATCTGAGTTAACCGGAATCCATATCCACCAGGGCTCTCCCTATGGCAAGAAATGGTCTTCCCAAGATAATAGGGACCTCAAAATCAAATTCACAGTCAAGAATTACAAAATTCCATGGGAATATGAATTTGTCAACTTTCACTAACACATCAAAAGTTATTCCCTCTGATTTATTGATTGTTCTATCTACCATTAACAACCTCATTCTTTTAGGAGTAAGAGAACCCAAACCAAGCTTTTTAAGTACTGCAAGAGGCATCAAATTAATACTTGCTCCCAAAATACAATGCTCCTGCAAACTCTACATCACCAATGGTACAAGGGATGGTAAAAGCACTAGGGTCTTCCTTTCTTTGAACAAAGGACTTAATGGTAATAGCACTACAATGTTGGAGCTCTTGCGAAACCTCTTGGCTTACCGTGCACTTCATTTTCACCAAATCCTTCATGTATTTAGCATACCCGAGCATTTTCCCCAATGTTTCAATAAGGGGAATGTTGATGGACAATTTCTTTAACATTGAGAGGAAATGTTTGAATTTACCGTCCTCCTCCTTTTGTTTGAGTCTTTGGGAGAAGGGAGGAGGAGGCCTTGGGATGATCTTACTCTTTTATGGCTCCATAACCATTTTGTTGCTCACCTTATTGTTGTTGCCTTCTTCTCCTTCATTCACAACCTTCTCCGCAATTATCTCTTCATGCACATCGTCCACAAGTACCGGCATCGAAGGATCAATGCTACTCTTACCTTCCCTAGTCGTGACTGCCATACAATGCCCATCATTCTTCAAGTTTGGATCGTACTTCTTGGCAATGTACCTTTTTGGCGTTGATTTAATAAAGTAGACACTTAGTTGAATTGGTACTCAAGTTGCTTGATGGCCACCAAATGAGACTTTATTTTTAGATGTATGCTAAAGATATCAGATTTCATTCCCTTTAAAATCTCATCTTGTGTTTTGGTCTTTTTCATCAATTGGTCAAACATCTGTTCAATCCTTGAATTACTTGCCCTGGCATCACGATTGTGGGGTGGCACATACAGACCTTTTGAAAATCATCTATCCTACCCCACTCAGCGTCTGGCACCCTATTCCTTTCTAAATAACCACCATGATTATCCCTATAAGCATGTTCTCTATTATAGTTATGACCTTGATCTCCAGAACCTTAACGCCAATAGTCCGCATTGGATGCTTGGTCATTGTTCCAAAAACCCACCGCTTGATCACTAAAAAAACAAACATCTTCATCATAATAATGTTCTTCATACGTGGGCGCTCTAGGAGGTTGGTAGACTATCATATGCGCTCTTTCATGATTTTGCTGAACCACCAAGTCCAAACTCGTACGGAGATGAGCAAGTCGCTGCATGATCTTCTCGTTGATCTTAGCTTTCTCCAAACTAACATTCATCGCACATGAACTCCTTGTAGAACCTCTCTCTCTTTGCCCCCATGCTTGGTTGGTTTTAACCTTGCTCCATTCTCTTGGTGATTCTTATGAACGGTTGATCTAAGAACATGACCCCCATTATAGTATCGGCACAAGCTTGACTATTTTCATCGAGGGTACGATAGAAAATCTCTACCAAGGCATCGTCAATAATTTTGTGGTCTGGGACGCTTCTCAAACACTTTGTAAATCTCTCCCACATTGTACTGATTGAATCACTCAACAATTGCTCAAAATTGTTCATTTGATCTTTTAATTTGAGCTTCTTTGACCTCGGGAAGTACCTTTCCAAAAAGGCCTTCTGTAAATCCGCCCAACTATCGATTGAGCTTTGTTGGAGCTCTGATAGCTATACCGCTGCATTACCAGTAAGAGATAGAGGAAACACATGCAACCCAACAGCATCTATGGAAAGATTTTGCGTCCCCATCACGCTCTTGCATACAAATACTACATTACGCAAATGGCTATAAGGATCCTCAGAAGGTAGACCCACAAAAAAACCCACGATTTTGAAGTATTCGGAGTAATCTACTTGACACCGTGAACTTAGTGTCAACTGATAATGGTAGAAATACTATAGCTACCGCCACATCCATGGCCATTGGATTCACTCTATATTGATTCCATAGGCATTCTCATTGAAATCCCTAGGTTGTGGCCTATTCTCCAATGGTGGTGGATTGTCATCCCTATCCTCAACATCATCATTCGGATTCATAGCTTCATTAACTGCAATATTAGCATTCGCTTGAGTCATTCTCCTTGTAAACCGTTGGATCTCTAAATTAATTAGAGCTAAGGGAATGCTTTGACTCCTTGTTTAGGCATATGACACCTAGTATACCCTGTAAAGAAACTAAACAACCAAAAATAAAAGTAAAATACAAGAGAACCAAGAAATTAACACTTGAATTATACTACGAGTGAATCCAAATCAAAGTCTCACCATATTCCCCGGCAACTGCGTCATTTTTCTTATGATCACGCTCAAGATATGCATTTTTTCAAGGTCAAAATAATCGTCAAAGTGAAAACGTAACCAAGTTTAGGGTCGAATCCCATAGGGACTACGGGACTTTGCAACTTGGTTCACCAATAGACAATTCAAGAATAAACTAACTCAATTTCCAAAAAGGGGAGGGGGGTTGCAATGTTTGATAGAAAATTAAACTAAACTAAGAAAAAAGAGAGACAATCAAATTGGATAGCAACTTGGGTAATTGTGTTCCCCATGAGTCACTAATTTAATCTTCCCGGATAACACAACTCTTAATTAGGACATTGCATGTAGGGCAGTAATTTAGGTTCTTCCAGCCCTCTTCTGAAGGTGAAGGCTGAATTTCACTATGGGACTTGGCCGATCTCCATAGCGTGCCAATCTAATCATTATCCATTGTCCAAGTCAACCTCTCCTTGGCCACGTTCGGTTGATGAGACAAGAACACATCATTGAATTTTATTAACCATTCTCTTGTTCTATTCATCACTACCTGGATTAGAATCATGTCACTAGCCGGGATCTAATATTGGCCACCATTAGGTAACATACAAAATAAAGAAAAATGGCTAATACATGCAAATACTCAACTCAAGAATTGCAAATAATCCGAGTTTTCTAAGTTGGATTTTCATGGTTCCCACAACCCTAAATTATGGGCTTAACTACTCATAGCTTGGGCAAATGAATAAACAATGAATATGGAAGACATAGTTAAGCACTTACCCAAAGAGATTAAAGAACAACAAAACCCACTTTGTATTTAGAATCACAAGCTTGAAAGATGTAATGAATCCGCAAGTGAATCTAATCTCCAAAATTTAGTCTCCAAAGATAAACAATAAAAAAACACTCTAAAATTTCGTACTCTCCTCAATCTGTGTAAAACTGTTTTTGGATAAGAACCTAAAATATACTACATATAGTATTTACAAACAAGTCCCTAAATTAATTAGAAAAATTGGCCGGCACCTGATACGAGTCGCAGTTATGATTCGTAATTCGGTTTATGAGCCATAATCGGGCTTTCGTGGTCAGCCTCTTCAATCTTGGACTTCACTGATATGGAACACCATTACGAGTCATAGTCTGCTCTATGACTCATATTAGCCTCTCGTAGTCTTAAGCGACTTTCTTGGTCCAAGTTCAATCAACACTGGAAATCACTATCGGACATCCCTTTACAACTCATAGAGGTTACTACGGGTCGTAACTGGATCTCGTGTGGCTGACCTTCAAGTTATCAGATCTTGCACATTAAGTACTGGGAAATCCCTATGGAACCACCTCTACTACTTGTAGACTGAGCTATGACTCGTAGAGGGTCTTGTATGTCCTAAAAACCAGCAAAATCTGAAAATTTTCCAAAAATTGTGCCAACCTCCTTTTCCTGCAAAAACAACACATAAAAGCCATAAATTTCACATTGAGAACACAAAAAATCCTAAATTTTAGGCATCAAATGTGTTGTATTTTGACAAAGATTGGTTCCTCATTATACGACTTCAAAGACTGGTAGGAAGACCTAAAGGCTTCAGCACATCAAGTAGCTCATTCACATAGTTGACCCCTACATGGGCATATGCCTTATACTAGAGGGTAAAAATAATGCATAGACTTGACCCCTTCTAGTAGGCATTGCATTTCACATGAGGGTAGAGATTGTAACATGCTTGACCCCTACTAGTGAGCTTAGCTTAAACATGAGGGTAAAATAGTAGTCATGCTGGACACCTCATATAGACAGTATTTGCTTACAAAAGGTTAGAATTAGAATAAGGGCTCAACATAACACTTGCAAATCATAGAAACCTTTCATGAGTTTAATATATGCTTGGGAGCCATAACTTGTCATAAAAACACTTGTCTGGCAAATCATGCAATAACCTTCCATCAACATAAGATTCATAGTCATGCAAACTTAATCAAACATGGTGGGTATGCATACACATGCTTAAAATCATGCAATTTAGGTGTCTAAGACAAGAAGGAGCAATATCAATTCATTGTAAAGTCATGCAAGACAACCCACCAACATTATAGTAAAACCCTTAATTTGGGTATCAAGAACTCCATCTTAATAGTTCCCAATCTTCCATATTGTTCATATTTCATATCATGCATAGCTTCAATAGAAAAAAATCAATTCATGGAATAAGCTTTCAATAGGTATTCATGCATATTTAATCAATACTTGAAGAAATCAAACTCCAATCATACTTATAATGCATAAAAGTTTGCCCATAAATTATTCAACCTCAAAATCATGAAATTTGATAAAGAGAAAAGGTTTGGTTTCATGGGTGGAAGGGTCCCATGAATGAAACCCACATACCTAATTTTGAGACTTTCTTGAAGACATCTTGAGGAAGACTTGAAGCTTGGATTGAGTCCTTGTATTCCAAAGTTGGTTCTTGAGATTCTTGAATCTTAATGGAATATTTGATGATGTTTTGGAGAGGATTTGTTAGACCCCGTAATTAGCTAAATGGAGGTCAATTGCCCATTTGGAAAATTTGTTGTGATCGTTGTATATTTTA
>JAPFFP010044098.1:0-12690 GCA_026153255.1 Solanum medicagineum
GTAAAGACTTGAAGCATACCCATGACAACATTTGGTGCAGCCTCTTGTTCATGTTGGTTACCCATAGCATAAAGGCGGTTCGTCCCGCCTCCTATACCCGTAGTAGTACCCCTCTGCTGGTTACCCACCGGGGGTGCTGTGGAAGACTGAGCTCTGCTGCTCCTCTCACCTTGCCTTCTTTTTGGATACTCAAAACTGAAGTGATCAACCTGACCACATGCATAGCGCACATCCTTTCCAACACGACACTCATCAGATGAAGCATACCACACTTGCTGCAAGGTGGCTTTCCCCTCGTACCTTGGGTCACATTAGCCTGAGACTGAGCAGTCGGGGTCCTGAAATTCTGATGACCATGAGATTTCTAATCATACCTGTTTGGCTGCATGGGCGCACTCGCAATAGATGGTGCAAGATGTGATGTTCTCTTCTGAAAAGAGGACTTGTCACCCCTATTCTGTCCCTGCGGGCTAGGCTCATGTCCTGCTGACTTCGCCCTTATGCTCATCTGCTCTTCTCTATCTTTATTCTTATCCTCCTCTATATGGTAGTCATATACCATAAGTATAGAGATATCCATGCCAGGAAACAACAAAGCAGCCTTACAATTTTTCTGCACATGTCTGGCCAGGCCAGACACAAACCTCCTCATTCTTGTCCTCATGTCTTTCACCATCTCTGGACCATATTCCTTCACAGTAATCCCTCCTGTTTCAAATTCACGAACTCATCCACTTTCGCCTCCCTCAACTCTTGAGGAAAGAAGTGATCAAGGAAGGCGGTCTCGACCTCATCCCAATTCACGGGCTTAGCATCTTCACCTATGTTGTCCTCCCATTGGTTGTACCAAACGTTTGCTACATCCTTCAGCTTATAGGAGACAAGTTCAACCCCTTCAACCCCGCTGGAATGCATGGCCCTCAAAACCTTGTACATCTCGTCAATGAAGTTCTGTGGATCCTCCTCAACTTTCGCCCCTATATACATAGGCGGGTTTATCCTCAAGAAGTCTTTCAGTCAGGTTGCAGGTGACGGCTCCTGTGAGCCAGAATATTAGCTTGGGAACCTTGGGTATTCCCCTGGGAGGCCACCAACTGAGTCAGCATGGTTATGGCTCCCCTAAATTTTGCCTCAGTAGTGGAAGCGGGCTGGGGCTGAGCAGGGGGTGCCTGTGGGACCTCAGCAGTCCTAGAGGGGCATCCCCGTCTCCTAGGCTCGATCTGAATCAGAGCCTTCGACTGGGTGTTCTCAGTGGCTAGGGTTGGGGCATCTCCCTGAGCGGCAGTTCTCTTAGGCGGCATTTTCTGCAATTGTAAAACGTAGGAGTTAAAACAGGATTTCATAAGTTAAACTCTGTAGCACGAGCTCAGATTATTGAAGAAGGGTAACACTTTCTAATGTCCTATAGCCTCCTGCTTATGAAGCGTGGTAGACAACACACCTATAAACAAGACTCTACTAGACACGGCTTCATAGACTCCCTAGGACACCCGAACTCTGGGCTCTATTACCAAGTTTGGCATGCCCCGGGTAGGTACCCTAGACGTAATTGGCACTCAGAGACTATTGCTAGCCCCCAAGTTGACCACCTAGTCTCGTTGCCTTCTTTTAGTCAATTCAATAACGAAAGTTACAGAATAATGACGATCTATACTTAGGTTATAACTATCAATCCAATCTGTCATGAATGAAATAAGATGTTAAGAGAAAGTCTCAATATAAAGAAAGAAGAGGGAAAGAACCCCCAACATCTACCATCAACATCTACGCCTATGAAGCCTCTACACTATTGTCTGAGACGGTACCATGACAGACCATGACTACTAAAATCAAGTAAAAAGACTGTCAAGCTGAAGAAAACTAATCATCCTCCGAATGCAGGGGAGGACTCACCACTATCAGGAATCCGGAAAGCTCTGAACTTTAACGATTGGGCTGATGAAGTCCTCTGTCTAGAGAATTTGCATCATAAAACGATGCAGCGCCAAGAGGGCATTAGTACATGGAATGTACTCTATGTAAAATGGGCTAAAGTAAATAGAACAATGAAACAATCACTCATCAACCACTCATCCTCACCCCAGAGTAAAGGACAGGACTCTATCATCTCACTATCCAACAAAACATCAAACAATCACATCACATCGGAGTGCTATCACCATGAAGCCTATCTGGGAGTTTCTATAATCGACAACTTTATCTATGAGCCGGTAGTGATATAACTAGGAGATGTCGTTGCCACATCCGTCCAGTACCTTACGGGGGTAAAGGATAAGTCTGTCGGGGATCCCAAAGAAGTCTGTCAAGTCTTCTGCGGGACAAAGTAAACATCTATTTTCATGGTCTAATCCTCTCCTATACTGACCACATAGTTAATGAGTACGAGTGTGACTCACTCTTATCCATTTTGGTACTAATACTCCCCCTAGGACTCAATAAGCTCATAATTCTATCAATTCATCAAGACCTTCCATCACTCAACCCCTACGGGCAAGAACACTCACCTCATCTCATCCTCTATCAACTCAAAGGGAAGACTATCCTTTCAAGTTAAGAATAAATATTTATTCAACTCTATCAACACTATTTTCAGCTATTACAGTCATCAATACGCTCCCCTAAGGACTCTGACTCAGTCAAACATCACATTTAGACAATCAAGGCTCTAAACATTCCCCCTAAGTTCATTATTCAAGTCTTTAACAGGAAACTTATAAGGATCAGTTCATACTCACGTAATAATGCATGTATGCAGTAACCTTTAGTCATGATGATCATCAATTTAAGATATGAAAATAATCTAAAGATAATATTCAAGAAATAAAGGTACTATTCAAGAAATTCTCAAGAAATCACTATTCAAGACTCTGAAATATCAATTTACATCCTAACTTCACATTGGGGTACATGGAAGAACAATTTCATGCTTTTGGGTAGCCTTTACATACCTGGAGTGGAGAATCTTCAAGTTTTCCCCAAAGAATTGAAACTTCAAAAAAACCCTCACCTTTCTTGATCTTCTCCTCTCTCAGAACTTACGTAAGAACTTAGAAAAATATGGGTTTTGAAACCCTTTCGTACGAAATCGGCTTTAAAAAACACGTTTTGAGGTATTAAAGTATAATGGGAAAGACAAAATTGTCCTTCCCGAAGTTAAAAGAAAAAGAAGAAGTTCGGCACACTGGTGCGCGTCGCGGAGGGGGCGTGCACCAGTTCATTTGGTTAAATTTTTTGAAAAACAGTTCCCATCGAAAATCAACAAAAAAACACAAGTGCATTCCGCACCCCTGGCTCATCGCGGAGGGGGCGCGGATTTGCTACTGTTTTTGCACATTATGTGCATTTTCACAGTTAGACCCAATTTATTTTAAATCGGGTCGAGACCATTATCTGACTCGATTTTCTGCGCTTATCATAAGTCCGGTCTCGAATTTTCCATTATAGCTGTGGAAGACGCATTGTGTGCATGATGTATTTTCGGGGCGTTTCAATAATTTTATGGGGTGTTACATTTCATAAGTAGGATATAGTTGAACAAAAATAAAATTGAGATGTACTAATTTTGCACTTTACTCGCACTAGTTTTGCACTTTACTCCATTTCGTACTTAATTGAAAGATTATAGTTTTTGAAGGATTTTTACCTTTTTCTTCTTCCTTTTTAATCCTTTCACATTAATGCCCATAAATAATTTTATTCCTAAAGAAAACAATATTCACAAAGATTGAAGATATAAAAGATGGATTTCTCTTTTAATTATTTTCTAAATAAACCAAACATATTTATCTTCTTTTACCATGAGTCAACTTTCATGAGACAACATTAATGCTTGTAAATGATTTTATTCCTAAAGAAAACAATATTCACAAAGATTTTGAAAATATAAAAGACGAATTTCTCTTTAAATTATTTTTTGAATAAGAAGAAAAATAGTGCAATATATTCATGTGCACCAACAATTAGTTTATCTACTTTTTTCATGGGTTAGCTTTGATATAAATATTGACCATTATCTTGTCTTAATTTATTAATTACCTTAATCTAGACATGACTTTAAATGGACAAAGAATAATTAAAATAACTATTATATTTTGACCAAAATAAATAATTTTTTCTATTTTGTAATTGTTCAGATCTACAATTAATTGTTGAGATAGATGAATGTTATTTCCACTTTCTATCATAATTAATATGATAATATTTGTAACAAATAAGATAATATTGTACTCTTAACTTAATATTTTACAGTAATATCCATTGTGTTATAGATTATAACAATGTAAATTTCATATCATCTGCATTTATTAGTTAATTAAATATAAACAAATGGTAATAATTTTATTTGACTTATTTAAGGACTAACCAATTTAGGAGGAAACATATTCACTCATGTTTTTTCCTGAAGTTTGTTACAAATAAGGAAAAAAAAATCAATAGATCATAAACTTTGATAGTAAAGTTGTTCCTCATTGCAAAAATGGAATAAAAATAAAGAAACGAGCAAGATTCTGCCACGAGTGTTCTATAAATTTTCTTTTATTTTTACAAGTTTCTTGTGCATTATTGGTTTTTTTTCTTCTACCATTTTCTACTTTAAAGAATATTTTTGTTATTCATATTTCAAATATGAATAATGGAAATTTTTCTCCTCCATCATTTTTAATAGCTTTTCGTGTGTTACTTCGATGTCCTTTATGCCCTGGAGCATTTCATATTCATATGGAATTTATGAATCATGTGCAAATTTCTCATCCTTTAATGTCTGAGCAAAATATCATTTTACGTTCTCATGTGTATGCATCAAATGTTTCAAACTCAGAAAATGCATCATCATCTCAACATGCACCCCCACAGTATCCGAGTTCACAGAATTTTATCCTACGTCCTTCTTATACTTTTTTGCTAGAAAATCTGCCATCAGCTCAATCTGTGGCCCCATATCATGCAAGTTCACAGAATGTTACCCTACGTCCTCATGGATATCCATTTAGACCTCTTTCACTAGGAAATCCATCATCAGTTCAACATGCGACCCCACGACATGCGAATCTACGAAGTGTTATCCGACGTCCTTGTATGTATGGATTTGGTCCTCTTTCGTTAGAAAATTCACCATCAACTCGATTTTCCACTCCACATCTTGAGAATTTGCAAAGAAATAATAGTGGTGTGAACCTTCCAGCATCATCTTCTAATGCTAACCACTCGATAAGAACTGGTAGATCACCACCAATTGATTGGCCACAAATGGAAGGAAGAAATCAAATTGGAGGTCCGCATTCAGTATTTGCTAGTGCAAATGAGCCTACTACTATTTCTACAAGGCCATCGATTAATCAATTGGATGTTCCTATTTCAGCAAATGCAAATGAGATAATTAATTTAGTTGATGAACAAGATAATGTAGATTTGGATTTGAAGCTTTAATTAGTGCAAAAATTATATGGATCTTCTTTGTAGGGGTGGGATGGGGGACATTGAATGCTGAGATTACGCATTGAATTTCTGGTAGTAGATCCATAATCAAAAAAGTATTTGTGATTGTTCCGGAAGGGGTTTCTAAGAATGTGCTAAGTTTGGAGTCCTTTTTTAAATATTATTATCTCTATGTTTGTCTAGTAGAAGGGTGCTTAAAAGTATACGTTTGTTTTATTTTATTTTTATTTGGATAGGGTGCGTGTCTAAAATTATCTTATGTTTGAAAACTATGATTTTATTTATAAAATATTTGACTTGATTTCAATCATCCAATTTCATTTGAAATATTTCTTTAATTTCTTGTTGAACTTGAGTTATCACTTGATGAATCTAATTTTGATGTGCCTTAAAAAGTTGCCCTACATAAAAGTATCCAATTCGTGTAAGTATTTTCTCTATCTCAATTTATGTGATGTTATTTAACTTGACATGATATTTAAGGAAAAAAGAAAGGTTTTCTAAATTTATGGTCTAAAATAAGTCATAGATGTTTGCATGGCTATAAATCATATTATTAAAGATAAACTAGTATTTCAAAAGTTAAATTATTACTAAAGGGCCTTTTGGACATGCCATCTAAAATCAGATTCATATAAAGTTGAAATTTTTTTTATACATGCAATTTGAAATTTATTATGTTGTACTTTTTCATGAACATGAAAATCTCACAACTTGTGAAAACATATGTTCTAAATCAATATACGATCTTATCAAAAGAGCAAATCATATTTCATAAATAAGATATCAGAATATTCCAAGTGTCGTGTTGATAAATAAGATATGTTCATGTTAATTTATAGGTAAATATTTGAGATTGCAAACTTTCAAATACGCATGATTCATAAAGATTCACTAATCAGCAATAATAGTAACTAGTTATTCCCTAATATAACCCTTTCACATGGTACGATCAATCTCTTCATCCCAACATGAGTCTTATAGTGATGGTTTTTTCTAACAAAAAGCAAAATAAATACACACCTATGGGTCACCTTTTTTTTTTTTGAGTTGTGATTTGGAATCCCAAATCATGCATATTGTAGAATTTTAAATCATGATTTCAAATTGCATTTTCAAACATTATCTTAAAAATCATGATTTGAAAAAGTAACTTCATATCGCATGTTTAAATGCAAATTAAATATAAAAATATTTTATTTTTTTAAGAATGACTATAGAAGCAGTGGCGGATGTGCATGACCCACTATGAGTGCTTAAGCACCCATTGCCATTTGTGATAAACACTATTATTTATGTACAACATTTAATAATTTATCAAAATATATTAACAAAGCACTCAGTCTGTATAGCAATTTTCAAACTAAAAATAATTAAGCATCCATGATATAAAATTTCTAGATTCGCCACTGTATAAAAGAAAGTGTGTCACATAAATTGAGACAAAGAAAGTCCATATATGATTAATGTTGACACGAATTCGAGTTTATGATTTTGGATTTTGGTTTATTTGGTTGTATGAGATTAACAAAGGAACATTCTATAGAGTGATGTAATATATAATTGAAATTCTTCCATCCTTGATAAAGAGTCTAAGTTGTGAATGGGGGTTTACATAGGTCAGATTAATTTACTTTTTTATTTAAACTGATGCAACATCAAAGGGCGTCAATACATGAAATGTACAATATGCGAAATGATCAAAACAGGAAAGCTCATAATACACTGCTCAAATCATAGGTTTAACGCAGAAAATAATTCGATAACATAAGCAATACGAAATAAGTAAAACATCTTTTTTAATGCATAAATAAATATAACTCAGTCTGTATCTGAAAATAATATATACTTTAGCTTGGGGAGTTCCTCCAACCGACAACCATCACTATGAGCATCATAATGATACAACGTGTTGCCCACATTGCCAGAGCCATCCAATACCTTGCTAGGGTAAGGGATGAAGTTTAACTAATGAATCCATCTAACTGAGCCATCACAGTGGTATATGAAGAGTTGTATATTGTTACAATCCTATCCAATGTTTTCTACATAGTTTATAGAGTTGGAGTTATCTAAACTCGAACCCACATCGGTACTCTATACTATCCCAAAGTGTGCACTGAGTTCAATAACTGTAAAAATGTCCCACTTTAGGAAAAAATTAAAAATCTGCTACTTGGAACCTTGGCTCAACATATTTTCTTTAAACTAACTTTTCTCAAACTTGTGTCTTAACTCAGTCTTAAGAATGTATTTTAATTCAAATTGTACATAAACCTTGGTAAATACTTGTAGTAAACTAATCATTCTTTGATGCAAGTAAAACATTCTAGAGAAATACTTCCCAAATCAACTATGATTCTTGTAATTGTAATAATACTTCATGATTTAAGAAACATGCTCAACAATGGAAATTTAGAATAAGAATAACGATTGTAATAAGAATTGTGTTGTAAAACTTCAGTATTTCTCAACAACTTCATTGGAAATAAATTGACTTGACTCTTGGCAAGATGTCTTGCTAAGAAATATAGAATAAGCACAAAAACAGAATGTTAGGTGACCTTGCATACCTGGAGGATCTAGTAAAATCAAAATTTGAAGAACACTAGCTTTTTTGGAGGAAATCTGTGATCTTAGAACCTTGATGCTTGTTGTGGAGAAAAAAAATTCTCTATGTAGTTCTTTTAGAGTAGAAGAATTTGAAAAAATATTGGTTGAAGGGCTTCTCTTTGATTCCTCAGTTCTTGACTTAAAATCTTTCGGGTTGTTGATGAAGAACTCTAATTCTCTAAAGTGAATCAAGAAATCCTTTCTTGGAATTCTTGAATTTGTTATCTTGAAACCTTAGGTTATGATTTAAGATTCTCTTAGAGATTCATAAATAGATAAAGAAATTTGGGTTGGGAAGCTTGAAATTTATGGAGTATAGCTTACCTTGATGACAAATTTTGAAAGATAACCCTAACTCAATAAGTTTCTTGAAGATTCTTGAGGTTTAAATTTAGGAGTGAAAGGGAGGGTTTTACTCATAAAAAATTGATGTCTATATATTTTGAGACATTAAAATACCCTCCCCAAAGGTTATGAGACAAGGGATGTCATTTAACTTAGGCAGAAGTGTCCATGTCCACTCCGTGTTGCGGACTTTAGACAACTCTGCACATCTCCAATAAAATAGTTATAACTTTTTACTCTGAACTCAAAATTGACGCAATCTTGATGGTATTGGAAAGAAGACTTGAAGACCTTTAATTTCATTGGTTATGGCCACCTAACTCATTATATTCTAGGCGATCTGATCGTTTAAAGTTGACCGTTCTATAAACTCATAAAAAAACTTAGTGGGCAGAAATTCTTTGGACTTGAAATTGATCCTAATATACACACACGCGCGCACACACACACACACACACGTATACACACACGCACGCACACACACGTACATACATACTAGTTCAGTGTACGTGCTTTGCACACATGTGCCATGTCAATTTAAAAATTATATATAAATTTGAATAGTTAAAAGTTAAATATTAATTGATTAAAATTTAAGGTGAAAAAAAGACTCCTAAATATAAAAGGAGTAGTTTAATATTTTCAATATAAATTTATTGAATTTTTTAATTTCTAAATTTGTTATATTACATACTTTTCTTAACAAAATATTTGATAATCAAAATTTTAATTAATTTCAAAGTCTTAAATATGACAATAATAATAATATTTTTCACTTTCTTTCCTTCGTAACCTAAACAATTATTTATATAAAGTAATCATATGTCAAGAGTGAATTCTAAATATAAAGAAATTCAAAACGAAAAGTGAATCTTGAAACTAATAAATAAAAGATAAAATCATAAATTAAGAAAAATAGTAAAACGATGATTTTGTCTATAGAGGAGTCTTTTAATGAAGGGCAAAAAGTTCAAAGAACATTTTTAAGGGCTTTCACGCTTTTAATATTGTGTGTGTGTTTGTGTGTGTCTATATATATATATATATAATAACTTAGAAGTCATTGAGTCACCTAACTTTTATAAAACTATACATCAAAGCTCAATCCAGAAGGAAGTTTTTAAATTAACTTTGTACTAGATGGTTCTTATGACATTACTTCATCTTTCATTCTTACACTATAAATTGACTTTAACACCTATGCTCAATTAAGAATCATTGAATACCGTTTTATAACATATGAAGAATGACTCAATCTTAGATCCAGAAAAAAATTGAGGATTTACACCATAAGTATATTGATACGTTATTGTCACGACCCAAGCCTAGGGCCTAGACGTGACACGGCGCATGGGGGACCCGAAGGAGCCCCAAGCAAGCATCTTAACATAGCATTACATATCCTTGGTCCTAGAAGCAATAAAATACAACAAGAGGTGGTAAATAGGGATAAATGTGCCTAAGGGACAACTTTCACAACATCAACATCAAGAATCAAAAGAGAGTTAAAGGTCATAACATAGATACATAACATGTCCAACAACACCTCTACTACATAGATAAGAGCGGGGGCCAAGACAAGAAACCACGTTCATCCTCATAGTCAATACATAAGAAAAAGAAAGATAGTTTTAGAACATAGCATGAAGTCATAAAGATCATCCCTGGAATGGAGGACTCATCAACAAGCTTGAGAGGCAATCATACTAGCCACATGGAGGAGGATGCTCAAGTGGCACTCCGGTTCCTACATGGTGACATCATGTAGGCATAGAATATGCAAAGTACATTTGAATGTACTAAGTATGTAAGATGCAATGCAACAAGAGATAAGTAACATAAGCAAAATGCATAATAAAATATTCAATAGGTAGCATAATAACAATATAACATGTATGAATGATGCTTGAAGTCAAATCATGCTTATATAGAACATAATACATGTGTAAGAAGAGACCACTGTACTATTGGTGGATCATTGCACCCTACCACCCTTGGTGATTGAGGTACCAACCCCATCAATTGGTTGGTGGATCGTCGCACCCTAGCACCCATGGTGATCGGAGTACAAACCCCCCGATGTGGTTATCAAGGTACAAACCCCTCAACAAGGTTGGTGGATAGTCGCACCCTACCACCCGTGGTGACCAGAGTACAAACCCCCCGATGTGGTTATCAAGGTAGAAACCTCTTGTCAAGGTTACCCGACGCGCAACCCCCGAGTAGGGCATGGTCATATTTCAATACTATATAGGAGAATATCATGTAGATACACTCATTTCACCATCATATAGTTATTCAACTCATAAGATATGCATTGGGCCTTCAAGTCCTCAAGAAAATCATAACCGGACATTTTATCAAATACATGGCGGGTATGTATGCAATTTAGGGATGAAATCATGCAAGAAAATTCAATGTAAAACCATCAATCAATACTTGGTAACACCCTCAAGCAATATACATCAAAACCCTTCATCAAATCTTACAATAGATCTTAGATTCATAGCTCAAAACATGCTAAAACAATGACAATTTCATAAACTCCAACATAGTGTGTAGTGAATTTCATAATAAGTATGACCCATGAGTAAATCAACTTTAAATTATGCAAGCTTGGACATCATGGGTAAAAGGAATCTATGAAAGAAACTCACATACCTTAGCTTTGGAGAATAACTTGATGAAGATTGGAGATGGAGGCTTGAAGCTTGAATGAGAACCATAAGATCCAGATGGATTTTGGGACTTGAATTCAGGAGTGAAACATTTAACTAAGTGTTTGAATGAGTATTGGGGAATGTTTTGAATAATATGAGGGTGAAATATTGCTAAGTATAGGTATTTTCACGTGTGAGAAGGCTTAGGCCCAAGACCCCAAAGCCTTGGACCGAGATAAAATAACTGGGCGATTTTTACACTGAGGCGCATCCCTAGCGCGTCGCGCCGGGGGCGCGGAAACCTCACTGTGTTTTTCGCCACTTGGAAAAATGAAATTATAAATCATTCGCTCTAAAATCGGGGTTAGATCATTTCCCACTCAATTTGACCTCTTGAACAAGAATATGAAGTCAGATTTTCGATATCACGCATGGAGTTTGAGATATGTGGAAATTACAATTTCGGGCACTTCCAAGGAACATTTTTGGGCACTATTTGGGGTCGTTTCAGTTATTGGTATCATATAGTTTTGCGTTATTTTTTAAGAAATAGAACGATTAAGAATATTATTAAAGTCACAAAATTATTTATAACAAACTCTAAATTAATAGAAAATATTCTTATGGTACTCCATCGATATATTAATACCCTATCGGTGTCATATAATTTTGAGTTCTTTTTTCAATAAATAAAATAATTAAAAGAAAATTATTAAATTTATAAATTTATTTATTAAATTCTAAATTAGTAGAAAATATATGTCACGACCCGGACCTAGGGTCTAGGAGTGACATGGTGGATGGGAACCCAAAGATTCCCAAACAAGCCTCAAAGTATCAAAATTCGCTTTATCGATTTGGAAGCACATTCAAATAGTAAACACGTAATTCTAAGGGACGAGTAAGTAGGATTCACGCTATGGGGATGTCATAGGGAATGGGTATAACATGAGGTCACATAACACATAAAGACTAAGGGGAGGATAAGTATGACTCACTCTATGGGGGCTAGGATCTTTCACATCATATCATGTAGTCTAGTCATAAGGCTCATAACCAAATCACAAAGAAATATCCAATAGGTAACCAACCCATACATAATCTTCGGTAACAATACTTAACATACAAACGTAAAGAAATTTACAAGATGTCCAACAATGCCTCTACTTATAAGTTAGATTGGGGGCGAAGACATGTCCTGGGGCTCACCCTCAAAGTAAGTAAGATAAATAAAAGAAAACACTTAGATAGAAGGAAGGTGGGTTGTCCTTGGAAGATAGGAGTTACCACAACAAGCAAACTTGAGATTCGAGCTAAGCATCATACAATGGATGATCAAGATCCTCGGTCCCTACATGGTGAGACTATATAGGCAAAAATATACGTTGGAATGTACTCAGTATGCGTGATGCAATGCATATGACTTACCAAACCTGCACTTGAATGTTAGATAACAAGGGTAATAATATAGAATGGATCATATATCAAAGAGGAGTATATAATATTATGCCATGAAATTCATGTCACGGCCCGACCCCGGGACCGTGACTAGTGCCGACTAGGCACTATTATCGATACAAACACACAAGATGACATTAACAATTCTACAGAAAATCCGGCAGAGTTTCCTCTGTTT
>JAPFFP010044099.1:0-12689 GCA_026153255.1 Solanum medicagineum
GATTTTTAAAAGATTTTTCTGTTAGGTCTTTTAAAATACTTAATGGTTTCCTAATTATCCGTAAAATTAGGTGGCGATTCTGTTTTTCATTTCGAATTTTGAAAAATTGGTTTTTGTCAAATTAATTGAGTTTAAATCGATTTTTGATTTTCGAATTTTGTAATTTTCAAAAGTCGGTCATTTTTCGGCATAACACACCTCACATACTTAGTACATTCCAAGTAGTAACACATATTTTTTCCTACATGATCTAACCATGTAGGGACTAGAGCTCCTATTCATCCTCTTCCTCCACGTGGCTAATCGGATCCTTTGAAGACTACTATTGGTGATTCGTCCGCTTTGGGTACAACATCCACTTGCTTTCATGCTTTAGTTTAGACATGTCTATTTTGGATTTCTAACTTTTAAGGGTGAGCTCGGTAAATGTCTTGTCCTCCGTTCCGCTCGTACTAGAGGTGTTGTTGGATATGGATATTTAAGTATCAAGCTTGACTCATATTATGTTAATGTAATTATGGAAGACTTCCCTTAGCCACTTTTCCCTTCTATGTTTTTCTTTGAATATTGATGATGCGATGGAAGTCGTAGCTCACTAAACGCTTGAATGTTGATGATGTGGTGGAAGTCCTATGTCCCTAAATTCCCTCTTAACGTGAGTAATACTTTCCTGCCCCTTAGACTTATTTGCTATGTGATTCATGCTTATTCTCTTACCTACAACGTCCCTATAGATTGAGTCCAAAGCCCCCTTTTCCTTATAAATTATATGCTATATGTTTATTGCTCTTTTATGCTTTCGTGAAACCAAGCATGTGCTATGTACGCTTAAGAGGCTTGTATGGGGTCCTTTAGATTCCCATTAGCTGTGTCACGCCTAGGACCTAGGCTTCGGTCATGACAAGCTTGGTATAAGAGCAATAGGTTTGTTAATGGTCCTTAAAAATCCAACACACCACATCAAGTAGAATCTTTTTCATGGTTGTGAAGCACGTCATGACTATGAATTGGAGGATATAAGGCATTTTCAGAAATGTTTCACTTCTTCATGATCTATGTCATGCTATAGATTTGAATTAAGGTTTCCTTTTTGTAATGGGTGATCTTTGCGCTTCTAGAACATTCTGCTAAGGAGAATGGCATAAAGAGCTCTCACACTCTAGAAGTGTCTGACCTATCTAATTCCTCGAGCTTCTCAAGAAGAAGGGGTCACCTATGTCGAATACCAAACTATTATTTACATGCTGGCACAAGCAATGACCAGCTAAGTGAAACAAAGAGACCAAACTCCTCATGCTCTCACCTCAACTTCAGGAGTGAGGGATTTAACAAGGATGAACCCTCTGGAGTTCCATGGCTCCAAAATGGAAGAGAACCCCCAAGAATTCATTGATGAGATGTATAAAGTACTTGCTATATGGGCTGAGCTTAGAGGATAAGGTCGAACTTGTGGCCTATCAACTCAAGGGTGTTTCACAAATTATGTTTAATAGTGGAAGCTAGAGAGGGAGAATGATGATCTCATCCCATAGGAGGAATTTAAAGCAGCCTTCCTCAATAAATTCTTCTCTATTAAATTGAGAGATAGGGAAAGAATGAATAAATTTGTATCAGGGGTGTCCAACTTGGTGAATGAATAATGTCGCACCGCTATGCTTGTAGGTGATATAGAATTGTCTCCGCTCATGACTATGCCGAGAAACTGTAGGGGGAGAACCTTAGGAAGAGGAGGAGTGGGGAGTCAAAGAGGGCTCGGTATGATGGTGGTTTTCACGGTGCTAAGGGTGGCTATTTCCGAAAAGGTCACAAATTCCAAGGCCAAGGATCCTCCAAGTCTCAATATTAGAGGTTTCCTAATAAAAGGGTACCTAACCATAAGGCATAAGGTGGCAACGGTGGAATGCCTTTTCCAAGGTACCCAAAGTGTGGAAGAAATCAAAGTGGCAAATGCTTGAGGGATTCAAATGCTTGCTATGGATGTGGTAAGGTAGGCCACAAGGTTGTTGATTGTCCTTATATTCAAAACAAGGGTAAAGATGGTCATCCTCAAGGACAAGGTGCTCATGTTGATTAAGGGGAACAAGGAGGCCAAAAAGGGGGTGCTCCACGTGACCATCAATTTTATGCCCTTTAAGGGAGGCATGGAGTGGAGGAGGTTCCCGATATTACCGGTATGTTAAAGGTTTATAATTATGATGTATATGCTTTACTGGATCCGGGTGCCACTCTCTCTCTCTCATTACTCCTTTCGTTGCTAACAAGCTTCATGTGTGTCCCAAATTATTGTGTGAACCCTTTGGAGTGTCTACTCCCGTTGGTTAGTCCATTATTACTTGAAGAGTCGATAGGGGTTTGTCCCATGTCTATATTGCATAAAAAATTACTTAGTAATTTTCTTCATCTTAACATGGTGAATTTCGATATTATTCTTGGGATGGATGGGTTACATGCATACCATGCTTCCATTGATTATAGGACTTGTAGGGTTAACTTTCGATTCCCTAATGAGCCCGTATTTGAGTAGAAGGTTATAATTCGGCAGTTAAGAGTAGGCTTATTTCTTGTCTTAAGGCATGCAAATTGTATTCTAAGGTTTGCATTTTCCATCTTGTTAGAGCTTTTGATATTGAGTCTAAACTCCCTCCTATCAGGTTAGCTCCGGTCATCAATGAGTTTTTTGATCTCTTCCCCGATGAACTTCCCGATTCCCTTTCTATAAGCGAGATAGATTTTGGTATAGACCTTCCCCCAGATACTCCGCCCATTTTTGTTCCTCCTTATCGTATGGCCCCGGTGGAGTTAAAGTATTAATTAAAGGATATAGGAGAATGGTTTTATAAGGCCTTGTAATTCACATGACGTGCACCGGTGTTGTTTGTAAGGAAGAAAGATGGCTCACTTAGAATGTGTATCGACTACCGGCAACTCAATAAGGCCACAATAAAGAACAAGTATCCCTTGACAAGGATAGATGACATATTTGATCAACTACAAGGGGCTAGTTATTTTTCTAAGATTGATCTTCAGTCTAGATAACACCATATGAGGGTGAGGGAGTGTGATATACCCAAGATGGCTTTCTAGACAAGATATGTGCATTTTGAGTTTGTGGTGATGTCCTTCAACCTAACTAATGCTTCGATATTAGGGGTATCTAGGGCTAAGGCAGCTACTACCAGAGATTTGTGAATGGTTTTTCCTCAATTGCTTCCCCTTTGACAAAATTGACTCAAAAGAAGGAAAAATTTATTTGGACCGTGGAGTGTGAAAGGAGTTTCAAGTTGTGAAAGACAAGCTTACATCCACTCCTATTTTGGCTCTACTGAAAGGGTTAGAGGGGTTTATGGTTTATTGTGATGCCTTAATGGTTGGTTTGGGTATGTGTTGATGCAAAGTGGCAAAGTCGTAACATATGCTTCTCGACAACTAAAAGTGCATGAGCATAATTATCCCATCCATGACTCGAGTTAGCGGCTGTGGTGTTTTCTTTGAAAATATGGCATCATCATTTGTATGGAGTTCATGTAGACGCATTCACCGACCACAAAAGTCTCCAGTATGTGTTCACTAATTTCGTGGCGATGCTCTAAGTAGGGTGTCCATAGGAAGTGTAGCACAAGTTGATGAGGGCAATAAGGAATTGGTTAGAGAAGTTCATCGTTAGCTAGGTTAGGAGTTAGGTTGAATAAAGTCTAAAATAGAGGTGTGGTGGTCATTGATGGTTCCAAATCTTCTTTTATTGAAGAGGTCATGTCCAAACAAGACGTAGATCCCGCATTGCTAGAATTAAATGCTTCAGTGAAGGATGGTCAAGCGTATGTTTTCTCCTAAGAGGGAGATGGTGTCCTTAGATACCAAGGTAGGTTATGTGTGCCTAGTGTTGAAAGGTTAAGAGATTTAATTTTACAAGAGGCACACAATTCATCTTACTCTTTTCATCCTAGTTCATTAAACATTGTTTTGGTGGGTCGTATGAAGAGGGATATTGAGAAGTTCGTAGCCGGTTGTCACAATTGCCAACTAGTAAAAGCCGAACATCAAATGACAGGTGGCCTAGCGAAAGACATAGGAATTCGTACTTGGAAGTGGGAAGAGATAAACATGGACTTCATGATTGGCCTAACAAAGACTAGAAAGAACTATGATTCTATTTGGGTTGTTGTTGATAGAATGACAAAATTGGCTCTCTTCCTACCGACTAAGACAACTTATGGCGCTGAGGATTATGTAAAGCTATATATTCATGAGTTGCTTAAGTTGCATGAGGTACTATTGTTTATTATCTCAGATCATGATTCTTAATTTACTTCTTACTTGTGGAGATCCTTCCAAAAGGGCCTTGGTACCAAAGTCAAACTTAGCAAGACTTTTCATCATCAAACAGACTATCAAGTTGAAAGGACAATTCAAACTCTTGAGGATATGCTTTGGGCTTGTGTTTTGGAGTTCAAGGGTAGTTGGGATGAATACCTTTGACTCATTAAGTTTGCTTACAACAATAGCTATCACTCTAGTATTGAGATGGCTCCCTTTGAATCCCTATATGGTAGGTGATGTAGGTACCTGATTGGGTGGTTTGATGTGAGGGAAAATGCCTTATAAGGACCAGATTTGGTCATGGAAGTGTTGGAAAAAGTGAGGTTGATAAGGGAGAGACTGAAGATGGCTCAAAGTAGGAAAAAGTCCTACTTCGACACAAGAAAGAGAGATCTTGAGTTTGATGTTAGTGATTGGGTATATTTGAAGGTCTCACCCATGAAGGGTGTGGTCCGATTTGGTAAGAAGGGAAAGTTGAGACCAAGGTTAGTAGGGCCTTATAGAATTGTGAGGAGAATTGATAAAGTTGTCTATGAATTAGACTTACCTATGGAGATGAGTATGGTTCATCTAGTCTTCCATTTGTCCATGTTGAGGAAGTGTGTACGTGACCCAAGTGCTTTAGCGCCTTTGGATGTTATGTGTGTTATAGAAGATAACCTGATAGGCATGTGAAGAGGTTGAGAAACAAAGATGTGGTGTCCGCTAAAATCCTTTGGAGAAATCAATAAGTCAAAAGTGTCACATGGGAAGCCGAAGCCGATATGAAGAAGAGATATCTCTTCCATTCTAATCAAGCTTGAAGCAATATGATTTGACTATTTTAGGATCTCCTTTCCTTGCATACCATTCTCATGACACTTATGCATGTTTAGGTGATTTTGAGATTGCATTGTAAGTGCTATTTGAAGCATCGTTTAATGATTCTAAATGGTGCATGTGTTGCATTTTACATATGGTGCATTTGGCATATGGTGCATGAAACCATTCCTTGGAGCTTGCCTTAGCACATTTCGCGACGAATCTTCCCAAGGGCAAGGTATTGTAAGACCACGCCTATATGGTTTATGAAAAGGTGCAAGAAAGTAAGGTTTGGAAGATTTGAACTGTTAGCTTTTATGAGGGGGTCTATGGCTCTTAAGATGAAGTACGACCCGTGTGCGGATGCGTAGAACCTGGGCAGACTTGGTGAAAATTGGGATCTTTTAGGAGTTCAATCTATGACTTATCAGACAACACGTAAAACCTACTACGACTCGTAAATTGTGTTATTAAATGTGAATCAAAGAAGGGGGTCTCCTAAAGTTGTAAAAATCCATGAGACGAAACTCCGATCTACACCCCATAGAATGTTCTACATCCCATATATGGGGTCTCGTAGACCAGTCCGGGCAGATGTTAAAAAGGAAAAATTTGACCTTTCTTATTCTTCTAAGTCCAAGCTACATCATTTAAGTTCTCAAGTGAACCCTTTCTAGCATTATACACCCTTCGCACCCTCACTTCAACTCATTTCTCAAAAACCCTAAGTCTCAAAAACTCTCTCAAGCTCTTTAAGGGATTCAAGTAAAGGGTGCAAGCTAGGGTTTCGAATCTTCCGTCTCCAAATTAGGTTTCCTCCACCATAATCACCCCAAGGTATGTGGGTTTGATTGTGAGAACCTTCCTTCCCATATGTCCAACTATTCTTCTTTTCCCATCTACATGAAATATAAGTAATTTTATGTGTTTTTTGTGAACTCTTGCATATGATGTTATTATTATGCATTGTACATGTGATTTCTATTTGACTTCTTCAAGTAATAATTTTGTCATGCTTAAATATTAGTGGGGTTTGACAATGTGATGGATTTTATGATATTAAGTTATGTTCTCTATGATGCTATGAAAAGCTATGTAAGAACATACGGGTTTTAGTCGAATTTCATGATATCCAAAATAAGGGTTTTACTATAATGATAGTGGGTTGATCTGAAAGATTTCAAAATGAATTGATTTTACTCCTCTCTTGTCGTATACTCTTAAATAACATGATTTTAAGCCTATGCACATATATCTACCAGTTTGACTAAATTTACATGACAAGATTTTTATGTGGATGAATGATTACTGCATGAATTACAAGACAAGCATGTTATGATAAATAATGTTAAGCATGTATTGAAGTCATGAAAAGTTCCTATGATTTGTAAGTAAGATGTTGAGCCCTTAGACTATAATCTACCCTCTTGTGAGTGAATAATGTCTACATAAAAGGGTCAAGCATGATAACTATTAACCCTCATGTACTAACTAAACCTCACTAGGAGGGATCAAGTATATTACAATCTCTACCTTCATGTGAAATGCAATGCCTACTATAAGGGGTCAAGTTTATGCAATGCTTTTACCCTCTAGTATAAGGTATAAGCCCACGTGTAGGGGTCAAATATATGAATGAGTTACTCATGCCATGTTATCATGTTTTTACAAGTCGTTCAAGTTATGATTTAAGTTATGATTATTTCAAGTATTCTGTAGGATTAGAACTAGTACTGAGAGGGGCTTAAGGTGGGGGCTCGACTCGAGGGGTCCTTATATAAAGTCTTAGTATCTTAACTATGTTCCACCATAGGTTTATATTATTTCTCTAATTAGTCTTTACTACTTGATCCAACTAGGACAAGTTACCCACTTTGTTGGATCATACTTGGCTTACCTTGGCAAGTAGACTACTCCTTTACTCGGTGTGAAGTAAACATCGGGATTCCAAGTAGTATTTTTCTTGGTCTTATATGTTGGGTCTCCTCCCACATACATATGATATATTATGCAACTTTGGCTATTTACATGCATATTTTAAATTTAGCATTGATCATACATATCATATTAAGCTTATGTCTAATGATTATGATTATGCATCTCGATTATTGTGGATTATGTACTTTGTTGCATTGAACCCCACATACTTAGTATATTCCAAGAATTAATACATACTTTTTCCAACATGATCTAACCATGTAGGGACCGAACTCCTATTCATCCTCCTCCTCTGCGTGGCTAGTCCGATCCTTTAAAGACTACTATTGTGAGTCCTCCACTTTGCGGACAATATCCTCTTACTATTATGCTTTAGTTAAGACTTGTCTATTTTGGATTTCTAACTTTTGAGGGTGAGCTCGGGGGATACCTTGGCCCTCGTTCTAATTGTACTAGAGGTGGTTTTGGATATAGATGTTTATGTCTTGAGCTTGACTCATATTATATTAATATAATTATAGAAGACTTCCTTAGCCCCTTTTCCCTTCTATATTTCTTTGAATGTTGATGATTTGATGGAAGCCCTAAGTCCCTAAATGCGCACATAGCATGAGTCATACTTACCTGCCCGTTAGGCTTTTTTGCTATATGATTCATGCTTAGCCTCTTCCTTAGCCTCTTCCTTACAATATCCCCATAGCTTCAGTCCAAAGCCCTGTTTCCCTTAGAAATTACATGCTCTATGTTTATTGCTCTTTTATGCTTCTGTGAAACCAAGGATGTGCTATTCATGCTTAAGAGGATTGTTTGGGCTCCCTTTGGGGTTTCCATTCATTGTGTCACATCTAGGTCCTAGGCTTGGGTTATGACAGGAATGAGGAATTGAATGAGGAATATAGGACTTTAAGGCTGATATAAGGTCCCTTTTTCATTCCAAAATGACATAGTTTAGGAATAGAATGGACGGATATGAAACAACTTCCCCTTATTAAAATTGTCAGATTCAACCTATGAAAACCTGCTTATGGGCCGTAAGTCAATCCACAAGCCATAGGTCCCTCTCGTTTGGTAACACATGTGAATTCCCTAAAAATGAACCTTTCTAGGCCCTAAACCATGAACCCTTGTTATGGGTAGTGTAACTACCTATGGGTCATGGTTGGACTCGTAGAGTCCTTCCACACTTGGCCATTTTTTTTATTTTCTAGTTCTCATTCCATGAACTTCTCTACAGGTTGTATCATGTTTCATGGGCCATCTGGTAACACATAGATCACCTTGTAACAAACTCTAATTTTCTTCATGTCTGATAGTCTTAGTCACGATCCTTCCTATGCAGTGTAATGCATCCTACGGGCCATCATTTGTTCCGTGGGTTACCTCACACTTGGAAACTTTTCCCCTTTCTAATGTCTCATATTAAAGGACCAATTCTATAGGCCGTAAGTACATCTACGGGCCATAATATTCCCTTCTGAACAAAACTTTAGGACATTTTTGGGCTAACTTTTCTACACTCAAGGCTCCTAAACTAGGGGTCGTTACATTGTAAATCCCTCAATGATGTTTATGATAGACCCTCAATGTGAAAAGAAAATCTCACTTGGGCGGTCTACGAGTTATGAAGCTACTTCAATGAATTTCTACGTATGATTTTAGGTTATATTGCATGATTACACCATACATTTTAAAGCATTCGATGGGATTGACTTAGCATCGAATAAGGCATTGAGGTGGGGTTTGGTTAGGGAACCCTATAAGTAATCCCTTGCCCCATTAACTATGTGCCATCATAAAATCCCTCCTAGCCTAGGCTAGTGGTTTCATAAAGGTCATAATGATAAAGTAAGATGCATGCTTAAGTTGACAGAGTTTCACCTAGCAAGTGGTCTCGCCGTTCTAACATAGGGGGTTATGTTGGATTCCATGTAGGTAGCTCACATGGTCTTATATGTCGGTTGTGGTCCTATCCAACAAAGTTTATGATTCGGTGTCTTTGTTCCATCACATGAGTTTTCATATGATATATTGATTCTCACTTCATATTTAACTTTATTCCTTGATCATGTTTAAGCATGTTTACATGATGATGTGATAATTCCATGCATGGAGACTTCTTAATTTTATGAATGATGGCGTTACAATTTCATGCATAATGACATTATAGTTTCATGTTTGCATTGCACTGTCACAATCAAAGCCTAGGGCCTAGACATGACACGACACATGGGCAACCCGAAGGGACCCCAAGCGAGCCTCTTAATATATCATTATACATCCTTGGTTGCGGAAGCAATAAAATACAACAACCATAGAGTATAAATAGGGACAACGGGGCTAAGGGATGACTTCCATATCATAAACATAAAGAGTCAAGAAAGAGCCAAAGCTCATAACATTACATATGACATGTCCAACAACATCTCTACTACATAGATAAGAGTGGGGGTCAAGACAAGCTACTGGGCGCACCCTCATATTTAACATATACATAAAAGATCACCTTACCACCCTTGGTGACCGAGGTACAAACCCCCCGAAATGGTTATCAAGGTACAAACCCCTTGACATGGTTACCCGGCGCACAATAGGGCATGGTCACATTCCAACACTATATAGGAGAAAATCATATACATAAGTTCATTTCATAAGCATATAGTCATTAAACTCATAATACATGCATTGGGCCTTCAATTCTTCAGCTAAACCATAACAAGACATTTTATCAAATGCTTGACGGGTGTTTAGTGCTAGTGTAAAATCATGCAATTTACTGATGAAGTCATGCAAGGAAATCGAATGTAGAATCATCAATCAATAATTAGTAACACTCTCAAGCAATATACATCAATACACTTCATCAAACTCACAATAGATCTTAGATTCATAGCTCAAAACTTGCTAAAAACAGCCATAATTTCATGAAACCCCAACATAGAGTGCAGTGAAGTTCATAGTAGATAAGACCTATGATTAAATCAACTTTAAATCATGTAATTTTATGTAAAAGAGAGATAGTCAATACCCCCTTCTTTAGCAAGTCTGTAAGTGGTCAATTTGCCTTAATCAGCATAGTAACCAAGCACATTTTTCTCCTTTGAATTGACAATATAGTAATTTTGGTTGGATTTGTCAGTCGAAGTAGGAGACAATATACCTTGATATTTTCGAGCAAACTTTGATTCAAAGCATCCTTCTATTTCAATTGAAAAAGCAAATAACGTTGTAAGAACAACTCTAGTTTTGCTTCTGTGTTGCTTTTGTATTGTTTTTTAGTTTTACCCTTTTTTGTGTCTGAATCCACGTAATTTTTTCAATATCGTTTTGATGTTTTGAGAAAATAGGGCCAAGATTTTCTTTGTTTTCTCTACCCGATCCATGCTCTCATTGACTTGCGGGTTCTTTTGCTTCTTGAATTCTATTCTTTTTTTATTTGATGGTATAAAAAAGTTTTACTTTTGGTTTTTGTTTTGACTAACCTTTTCATTTGTATTCAAATTTAAAAGAAGGAATTTGCTTGGCATAATCCTCAGTTTTATTATATAGACATTAGAAAGTACTAAAAATTTTATCATTAATGAAGACCACAACAAACGAATCAAGGTAGGGTTTGGAGACCCTATTTATAAGATCCATGAAGATGGTCGGTGCATTAGTCAACGTAAATGACATCACAACAAACTCATAATGCCCATACCTAGTCTAGAAGGCCATCTTGGGAATATCACACTCCCTCACCTTCACTTGATGATGCCTGGACCAAAGATCAATCTTTGAGAAGTGGCTAGCCCCTTGCAATTGGTCAAACAAATCATCAATCCTTAAAAGAGAATACCTATTCTTGATGGTGACCCTATTAAGTTGTCGGTAGTCAATACATATTCTAAGAGACCCATCCTTCTTCTTCACAAACAACACGGCTGCACCCCATGCTGATTGACTAGGCCTAATGAAACCCTTCTCCAAGAAGTTCGTTAATTGTTCCTTCAACTCTTTAACTCCGACGAGGCCATACGGTAAGGGGGAATAGAAATGGGTTAAGTATCGGGGAGGAGGTCTATACCAATATCTATATTCCATTCATGAGGAACACCGGGAAGTTCATTTGGAAAGACATCATGGAACTCATTTACAACCAGAACCAACTCTATAGGAAGGACTTTGGACTTCACATCCCTAACACTGACAACATGATAAAGACACCCCTTAAAAATCAACTTACGGGCTTTAATGCAAGAGATGAACCTACCCTTGACCACAACATCTTGACTGTCCCACTCAAGGATGGGCTCATTAGGGAGTTGGATTCTAACTCCACAGGCCCTATAATCAAAGGAGGCACAATATCTGTGCAACTAATACATCCAAAGTATGATATCAAAATCTACCACATCAAGCCCAACAAGTCACAAGACAAGACCTAACACAATATGAACATGGAACAACACCTATGAACACTCTAAGCAACAACATACTCAGTAATGAGGTAGACACCAAAGGTTCACATAACAACTCGGGACACACAAGGAGTCCATTAGCAACCTAAAAGAAATAATGAAAGAAATAATGGCACACCATACCTCTCAATGTATGCACATCAAAGTCACCAAAAACTTCAACATACCGACAGCAACATCGGGCGCCTCATCCCTCCTTGAGCCTTTTGATCAACATCACCACCTTTACCCTTGACTTGAGCATAATGGCAATCCAAAATTTTGTGGTCTATGTCACCACACCCGAAGCATGTACCCATATTCCTCCAACATGTACCACTATGTTTCCTCCCACATTTTGGGCATCTAATATGAATCACCCCATCATCACCTCTTTTACTCTTATTGCATTTATAAGGGCATTCCTTTATGTTATGACCCAACCCTCTACAATAATATCAAGCGTCGGTACCTCTCAAGCATGGGCCATCATGGCACCTTCCATATTTTGGGCACCTAGCATAAGACACCACACCACCTCTAGCTTTGGGACTTTGGAACTTTCCTTCAATACGGGCCCTCTTGGCCTGACTACCTCTCCTCCTACCATTTCAAGGCTCGGGAGCATTCACCTGTTGATTGAGGTGAGTTGCCCATTTTGTCACCGCTTTTGCCACTTTCCCATAGAGTATTGTGAGTCTCCACATTAGTTACATCACTATCCTGAGTAGCATGAGACATATCCTGAAATGTAACAGTTAGGGATTAGCAATAAACCCTAGGGGACCTAACTCTATCGCACGACATAGATCATGAAGAAGTGAAACATTTTGTAGAATGCCTCACAATCTCTAGCTCATAGTTGTGGTGCCATGAACAAGAATCTAATCGACACAGTGTATTGGACTCCAAGGATCTAATAACCTAGTGCTCTGATACTAAGTTTGTCATGACCCAAGCCTAGGATCTAGACACGACACGACGCATAGGGAACATGAAAGGACCCCAAGTAAGCCTCTTAACATATCATTACACATCCTTGGTTGCAGAAGCAATAAAATACAATAATGATAGAGTAAAAATAGGGACAACGGGGCTAAGGGACAACTTCCATAACATAAACTTCAAGAGTCAAGAAAGAGTCAAAGCTTATAACATTACACATGACATATCCAACAACACCTCTACTACATAGAT
>JAPFFP010044100.1:0-12689 GCA_026153255.1 Solanum medicagineum
ATGACATTTTCCCTCATTAAAGACCTATTTTCTTGCAGTGATAATAAATATTGCAGTGTCAAATGACAACAATGAATAAAATGGATGGTACATAAAATGGTTGAATGAATTATAAACTGATTGAAGCTATAACTGAATAAGTATACCTTAAATAATTAGAAGTAAAGCATGAATGATTATCAAAGTAGTGTAAGCTTTACAAATATCAAGTGCAATGATATAACTAAGTAATAATGTACTTTCCTTTCTCAAGGAGTTTCTCTAATAAAAAATTATCACTATGAGCCTCATGATGATAGAATATCTTATCCACATTGCAGAACCACATGTTACTTTGCTAAAGTAAAGAATGAACTTAACTTAGGATCTATTCAAAGTCCTCACTAAGGCTAGGTGAGGAGTCGCCCAAATCAATAACATGATCCTATCTATGCTAGTGGTGCAGGTCATGGGGATTAATGTTGTCTTTACTTTTAAGCAAATTGGTACTCAATCCACTCTTAAAAACATGCAATAATGCTCATACTAGTAATAACTGAGTTGAGTAAATACTAAAATTACTTCTTTGTAATATAAGTAAAACTTTTCTTTTTCTTTTTAAACTACTTTCTAAAACTTCATTATTGATATTATGGAGTTTTGATGATTTAACAAACCATGGAAACAGAGAAGGCACCTGAATCAATATATGTTGTGAACCTGAAAGTGACAAAAAATAGTACATTGAAGCACAGGAAGAATGCATTTCATATTTCAAAAATTGTGTAAAGATATTCTAGTTTTTCTTTTACTAAGAGTTAAAAATATAATATCATACAATTTGTATGTCTATATTTTATAATGTTACACAATATCATTCTTTATACTTAACCATAATATTTAATATGAATATAAACAATTTGTATGTTTTCAAATGTGCACGTATTTGTATATATATGTGTGTGTATGTATATATATGCACTTTTGCTGATCTAATTTGTCGTTATAATTATGCTTTTAATAACTAGAACGGAAGGAAGCCTTGGAGTAACCTATAAATTTGTTGTCATGTGACCAGAAGGTCACGGGTTCAAACCTTGATTACATACTTTGGTATGTTAAGGTAAGACTACATACAATAGATTCTTGTGGTCGGGTCCTTCCCTTGAAGTGCACCGAGCTTGCCCTTTTTTTTAATAACTAGAATATCAATTAGTTAAGGAAAAATCTAGTTGCTGAAAAGAGGCATAACAACCAAATTTTTGTCATCTTTAAAGCTTTTTTAATGACCAGATTTTTGTTGTCATTAAAAACTTTTAAGGACAGAGATTTTAATGACCGGTGACGATGAGACTTTTACCAGTCGTTATTGACTAATAATGGCCAAATTAGTACTTTTAGGATGAAATTTTCCCTCATTAAAGACCTATTTTCTTGCAGTAATCATAAATGTTGCAGTGTCAAATGACAACAATGCATAAAATGGATGGTACATAAAATGGTTGAATAAATTATAAGCTGATTGAAGTTATAACAGAATAACTATACCTTAAATAACTAAGAAGTAAAGCATGAATGATTATCAAATAGTGTAAGCTTTACAAATATCAAGTGCAATGATATAACTGAGTAATAATGTACTTTTCTTTCTTAAGGAGTTTCTCTAATAAAAGATCATCACTATGAGCCTTATGAAGATAGAATATCTTATCCACATTGCAGAACCACATGTTACTTTGCTAAAGTAAAGAATGAACTTAATATAGGATCTATTCAAAGCCCTCATTAAGGCTAGGTGAGGAGTCGCCCGACTCAATAACATGATCCTATCTATGCTAGTGGTGCAGGTCATGGGGATTAAAGTTGTCTTTACTTTTACACAAATTGGTACTCAATCCCACTATAAAAAAACATGCAATAATGCACATACTAGTAATAACTGAGTTGAGTAAATACTCAAACTACTTCTTTATAACATAAGTAAAACTTTTCTTTGTCTTTTTTAAACTACTTTCTAAAACTTCGTTATTGATATTATAGAGTTTTGATGATTTAACAAACCATGGGAACAGAGAAGACACCTGAACCGATATATGTTGTGAACCTGAAAGTGACAAAAGATAGTACATTGAAAGTTCTATTGTTTTGTGAACTAGATATATGTTGTGCCCGCATAGTCAATTTACACAATATTTTGGTTGTCTATAAGAGTGTAATGGGAACATATAATCTATCCATGGATACTGTGGGACTTTATGTCTTCCCACTATCTCTAACAGGCAATGTAGCCCTATGGCTATCCGAGCTCCTGTAGAGTTTGATCGCCAGTTGGGCTGAGTTGCAGAAGGCCTTTTTGGAGAGCTACTTTCCGAGATCCAAGAGGCTTAAGTTGAAAGATTAAATCAACAACTTGGAGCAACTTCCTGGTGAGTCGATCAGTACTACATGGGAGTGATTCACAAATTGCTTGAGGAGTGTCTCTGACCACAAAATTATTGATGATACTTGGTAGAAATCTTATACCATGCCATGGATGAGAATAGTCAAGCATGTTTTGATACCATCATGAGGGCATATATTTAGATCAACCATTTGCAAGGATTGCTGAGAAGCTAGAAAAGGTGATCAAGACGAATCGTGCATGGGGGCAAAGAGATAGATCATCTACCAAAAGCTCATGCGCTGCAGTATTGGTTCGGAGCAAGCTAAAATAAATTTGGAGATGATCCAAGAGCTTGACTGGATTCGTATCGGCATGGAGGTGATAATGAAGCAGAATTAGGAATGAGTTAATGCAGTCATTCATCAGCCTCCACGAGCACTCATCTTTGAGGATCCCTGCTATTAGGAGGACACTTGCTTTATTGTTGTTTAGATGGGGGTTTTACGGACCAACGCCCAAGGGGCCAATCAAGACTATTTGCTCAAAGGTCAAGGAAACAAAGGTCAGAACTATAACAGAGATGGCACATTCAGAGACAACCGTAGAGGTTACCATGACAGGAATAGGGACTAGGACAGAGATGCAGATTGGGGTCGCAGAGGTGGCTATAGAAATGGTCTTTATGTGCCACCACATCATCATGACACTAGTGCTAGTAGTTCAAGAGTTGAGGAGATGTTTGACCATCTGTTGAAGAAGGCCGAGACATAGGATAAGACCTTGAGGGGGATGAAATCTGCCATCTCTAGCATAAATCAAAAAATTGAGTCTCATTCTATTTCTATCAAACAGCTTGAGCAATAGTATGGTCAAGTGTCAACTCAACTCAGGTACCACAGAAGCTGAAGCCATTCCTAGACCTCCTCCTCCCTTCCCACAAAGAATCAAAAAGGATGAAGGCAAGTTCAAGCATTTTCCTTCCATGCTAAAATAACTCTCCGTCAACATCCCTCTAATTGAGGTATTAGAGAAGATGCCAGGGTATCCGATGTTTATAAAGGAATTGGTTACAAAGAAGCACACTATGAGTCTGTAGCTCTCCCATGAGCTTCAAAATTACAATGCGATTGCTACAAGGTCCTTGGTGCAAAAGCAAGAAGATCCCGACGCTTTCATCATACCCTGCACAATTGGAGATATGGAGTCCGCAAGGGCATTGTGTGATCTATGTGCCAACATAAACCTAATGCCCCTAGTAGTCTTCAAGAATCTAGGATTGGGAGCACCTACTCATACGAGCATATGGTTGTTGATGGCTGACCACATTGTGAAGAAGCCTATAGGGATACTTTACGACATGCTCATCAAAGTTGAGAGACTTTGTGATCCTAGATTGAGAAGTCGACTTTAAAGTCCCAATCATCTTGGGAAGGCCCTTCCTAGACATTGGTCAAGCACTAGTGGATATGAAAGCTGGCCAACTGATGTTTAGAATAAATGACAAAGAAGTTGTCTTCAATATTTGTCAGTCGATGAAGAGGCCAGATAATCTGAAGAAGGATGTTTAGGCACTTGGTTAAGTTTGAGTAACCAAGTTATCCAAGTCATTCCGCGACGATAAATCAGGCGCTACTTGGGAGGCAACTGAAGATATTTGATGTAATAGTTGTAGTTGTCTTTTGATTTTAGCTTTTGGACTTGTAGGTAGTTTAATTTGCATTTGGGTTGTAATTGTGGACATTGGACTGGATAACATTGTGTTCTATTCAGAATGTGTAGGTACATGGTAGAGTCAGCCAACCTTGGTTGAATAGGCATGAAGAAGTGCTTCTATGACTGGTTCTACTGGTCGTATGTAAATCTACTACCCGTGCATTGTCTCGTAGAATGCCTCTAGTTAGAAACAAGTTGTGCACACTAAACTACGAGCCAACTTTATGTCCTATAGATAAAACTACGGGTTGTGAATGGGGCTCATGGACCCAGTAAGTTTTTGTTCTATTCGCTAACTGTGGAGGTTACTACTACCAACTCTATGAGCCGTACCCTATTTTACAATTCGTTGACTGGTCCATCAAGCCCAATCCCCAAAACTACGATCTGGAGATTCTACGAGACCATAATTTATGGGCTATAAAATCCTCCACGGCCCATAATCAAGGTTTCGTAGAGTGTGGGACCATTAGTTTTTGACTGACCTGATCAATAAATAAATAGAGCGATCAAAATATTTTAGCCCCATTCTTCCCCAAAATTACAAATTGAACCCATCAATCCCTACCCTTGTCCCTCCGACCAACTACAATTGGCCAGCCACCTTTTTTCGGCCAACATTCTAGCAGCCTTCTGGTAACTCTAGGGCTCCACCTCTTTGATTCCTCCTTCAGTTTTTACATCTTGGTCATTCAATTGGGTATGTTTTCGGATCGAAAAAATATTTTGACTACCAAAATTTGTGTGATTAAGTTGAAATTGATTGATGGGTTTGGTAATTCGATGAATGAACCTGTGTATGCCATTATTGTGCTTAAAATTGAATTATGACCAACAGGTGCCAATGTTTGAATATATGTAAAAGCTGAAAATTTGTGTGTATGGTCTTGTCTTTATGTTTGAATGATATGTTTGAAATCCATGTGGTCACATATCGCTTGATATGAATTGACAACGTGCATGAAAATTCAGTGTGTGATGATATGTGTATGTAATCTGATGCTAATTCATTCAAAGGAAGTTAGTTGGCTTAGAAAATGTAAAATGATATTTGAGAGTATTTATGAAAGGATTTGCATGTGGGGTGTTGGGTGTTTGATTAAAGTCAAGTGAGGGTGTGTTTGTCCTTCTTTGATGCTGAACTTTTGTTTAAAATGTCATATAGGGTCCATATTGATAGGCTTAGAAACTCAAGTTACTGGATTTTTCTACGAGGGTCTTTTGCGGCTTGTGAAAACTTGCACGAGCCGTAATTGCCTCTTATATAAAAATTCAGAAACTTGATGTTTCTGAGAACCTATTAGACAAGAACTTCTACAAGTTGTAGAATATTATACGACTCATAGATAGGTCTCGTGGATCCTTGCCTAAAAAGTTTGAACACTAGAACACTTCTAACACTTAGTCCATGACATGTAGATGCTTTCACGAGTCATACCTGGTCTCTTAAATGCAGTTGCAGAAAGCAATATTTGTGACCACTGTTTCTATAAGGGTCCTCTACGGTTTGTAGTTTCTAATAATAGAAGTGCATTAACCCTTATATTACCAAGTCTGATTTGATTTTACTATTTGTTTTTGACTTGTGGGGCTAATCATGTTTGCCAAATATCTATGGTTCAGGTACTATGGCCCCTAGATCCAAGCCATGTAAAGAAGGCTCAGGGATGAGACATCAGGGGAGAAAGATGCCTCAGAGACTAGTGGATCACTTGAGGAGCTCAACATCTGATCTGACCCGGATGCTGATAGACCAGAGACATAGGCTGCTGCCAGACTTGGGCAGGCCTAGACCCAAGCTATTATTGTTCTCACTCCCTAGTCTAATTAGGGAGGCAACAACAACAGTAGCTCTATTCAGATGACTTCATCCGGAGAGGTGTTAGAGTTAGAGTCAGGATTTGGCGATGAGTCAGAAATAGAGTCTTCTATCGCACCACCTCAGGCATCACAATCAACACCAGATGCTCTATCCAGCCGATGGTGCATTGAGGACATATTGGACATCTACACAAAGGGTGTGTAGAGGAATGAGTAGGGAAAACCAGCCTGCCCTATTTTTGAAGAGCCCGGGATCATTACCTCTGACTAGACAACGTCTTTGTCTCTAGGATACAATTAGCAAATATGGGCTCCGGTGGCTGGACAAAGCACTAGGGAAGTACTCCCAGACCATGGTTCGGGAGTTCTACGCATCCTTCGCTGCCACAGTACTCAGTACTCTTCCCAAGAGGAAGAATCCCCTCGCTAAGCTAAGGCTGACACACACTAGAGTGAGGGGCTGACAGGTGGACATTTTAGAGAGTACCATCTGCTATATGCTAGCCCTGAGGACAGACCACTTCGCTCCATTGAGAAGAGGCCTCTCGCTGATGATCCAGATGCTGCGAGGTGAGAGGTAGAGATGACAGAGGAGGAGGAGCTCGAGGTTTAGAGACTTCACTCCCTGAAAGATGAAGAGGCACGATAGAAACGGGAGTTAGATTGGATGAGAGGTGTTGAACCCTTTGGACAGGCTGCCGCTATTGAGGAGACCACCAGTCTAGTTTACGGTGGTTAGTCACAGCCAGAGACTGGTGCTTAGGCTCCTAGGTATGTTCCTTTTGACCCCTATTCTTTGATATTTCTATATTTTGTGCTTTGAGGACAATGCAAATTTTTTTCGATGGGGTGTGGGTAGTTATAGGCCTCAGTGAAGTTTGAGTAACTATGGCCAATATCTTTCCCAATTTTTGAGTCTGAGGGGTTTTCTTGCTCGTGTTCTTTCCCTAAGAACATTTTTTTTCTATTGAACTGGCTCGTTTAGAATGTGTAGGTAGTATTAGTAGCATGTAGTATAAAAGTCTATGGCATATGTTAGTTTTTGTGAAAAATGATACCCATCAAATTCTTTATTAGGTAGTCTTGATAACAACCATGTGATATTGATGATTGACAGTTCTTGTTTTGATAAGTGAGGTTTAATTTTGATGGAAAGCATGATCTAAGAGTCTATGCTGACAGCGTCATCAGTGCCATATACGTATTCAGAACTTGACCTGTTACTTTGAACTAGACTCTAGGTTAGTTGGTTAGGAAAGAATCTTAGGCATTGTTCACATTAGTCCATTTAGCCTAAATGATCAACCACATGCTTGATGTATCCCTTGATCCCAATGTTTGAGCTTTGCATGTACTATTTTCATTGTAAAAACCTAAGTAACCTAGCCTTGTTGAATGTGAAATATTAAAATTGGCCCTGGTCCTTCCTTGAATATTATGTACCTTGACTGAGGCAAAAAGCTTAAGTTGAGGGTAGCTACAAAAAGTGGTACATAGGTTAGATTTGTGCACCTCAACTCAGGCCAAAAGCCTCAATTAAGAGTGGTTGGTGTAAGGAAAAGCATATGAAATGGGGTGGAAGCTAGTGATACATGAAAAAAAGGGGGGAAATGTGCTTTGAGTGCAAGAAAAATGAGTAGATGCCTAAATAACGAGCTAAAAAGAAAAAAGAATGTGAAGATAAAAGGGCAATGAGCTAAAAATAAGAGCAAGGCACCAAGAAACGTTTGAGATAGGAGAAAGGGAGAATGAGCTGAAAAATGACAGTGACGGTAGGGCAAAAGTATAGAATAATGTAGTGTCAAGAAGGGCCATTGGTGATTATGTTCCTAAAACATCATGCCAAATCCCCCTAAGCCAATGTTACAAGCTAAGAAAGTTCTATAATAATCCTAGTCCAAGTAGTCAAAGGCCATGGTTATGAGTACAGGGGCAAGCATATGGTATTGAGCATAGTGTTTGAATATCTATTGTGAGTGTGAGTGGTTTGGTTTAGTCCTAAGCATTGAATCTGAAAAGTACTATCATGAGTGGAATATGAGACCTCTTTTTGTGAGGGCACCTTCATTACGCTGTTGATTCTAGGTTGTTTCAGTGATTGTTGCTTATCTATGATTACCTTGCTTGTCATAGTTGCACTGTCATATGTATACTGCATTTGCTTGTTTGTTGGCTATCTGATATGCGTTGATGAGTAGTATGGGTACTTGTGCCTGATTTTGAGATGATGTATGACATTACATGAAGGTCTATATGTTACTATACTCCTTATGTAGATTGAGTTTGTCGTTTGAGGACAAGCAACAATTTTAAATTAAGGGTGTTGATGTGCCATAAAAATACAATACTTTTGATGCTTAAAACTTGTAATTTTGTGTCTTCTCAAAGTGATGTTAGTGGGTTTGATGTTTTTGTATGTTTGTCTTTTCAGGAGTATAGGATTTGGCATGATTTTGGGCAAAATGTTGTAGATATCGAGTTTTTGAGTAAGTATGAAGCACTCTATGAGACATGGATACTTCCATGAGCTATAGAGGGGTTTCATAATTAGATCCAGTGGAGGGTGTATTTTTTGAAGTTGCATCCACGAATTGTTAGATGATCCATAGAATATTGTACGAGTCGTGGATTGGTTTCGTGCCTTGTGGATCAGATTTTGTCAAGTTTCTGGAAAGCTGTCATATGAAACCCTCTATGGGTTGTAAGTTTGAGTATGGCCTGTAGAAAGTTCTCATAGAAGTAAAGTTAGTTTTTGAGGAATGAAGACTATGAAACCCAGGTACGGGCCATAGAACTTTGTATGACCCGTAACCTCAATCGTAAAGCCCGCTGAATCCAGTTTACCTATTTTGTTTTGGACTTGTATTTTACTTTTTTATAAATATACTTTTAGGTCCTTTTGAAAGAGAGATGCACGATAGAACTGAGAAACAACTTTGTGACTTCATATTTTTGTGATTTTTACATAAAAATATTCTTTGTGATTTCTAGAGAAGAATTTGAGATTTCTTGTTCTTAACTTTTTCATTATAAGTGCTTAATGATGTTATTCTATATCACGATTCTTTCATGTACAATGATTATGCATAACTAAATTCACTACTAGGGTTATGGGAACCATGAAGAACTAACAAGGTAAAACTGAATAATCTGTAATTCTTGGAAAGTGTGCATGCATGTATTAATTAATTCTCTTTGCTTTGGTTGCTATTTAATGGCGACCAATGTTAGAACTCACCTAGTTGTTACTGACTGGATCAAGGTAGTAATGAATGAGAAAAAGATTAATTAACAGGATTCAATGTGATCCCTCTAGTCTAACCAACCAAACTGGATTAAGGGAAGGTTGTACTGGAACAATAGGTAGGGGTTAGTCATGTCACATTGCGGGGATGGATCAAATAACGTAGTGAAATTTACCTCTCGGCTGGATCAAAGGGTTTGGTAAGCTAAACTTACCATTCTGCATGCTGCACACTAGAGAAGATTAAGATTATCTTGTATTACCAAGTTAGGAATTCATGAGGAGCACACTATCCTAGTTACTTCTCTCACTGGTTACACAACACTTGTTCTAACTTATGTTTATTTTCTTGCAATTACAACGCCCCCTTTGGGGAGAGATAAGTAGGTTAATTTATTCGACTTTCTTGCAATTACTATGAGTCTGACCATATTCCCTGTGGGATTAGACCCTAACCTTGGCTAGGTTATATATCCTGACAATGACCACTTAAACTTTCAAAAAGGAGGTGTAGCTTGGGTGACATCAATTACCGTCTAGGAATTAGGGTCATTTGTACGGACCGTTGTATGATTAGTGAACCTTTATATGGATCATGAAGCCTTTAACGGAAACATCCTTAGTTTGAATTTTTTAAGTGTCAGAGGACCCTTACCACGAACCCTTGTATGGTCCGTGGTCCCTTGTATAGGTAGTGGTGCCCTGCCAAGTGACCTTGAGTACTTTTTGGTGCTCTCTTCAATAATCACTTTCTCCTAATTTTGATTATTTTTAAGGGTCGTTTGTTACTTTCTAACTTATCCTAAACCACTTAAAATACCTATAGTTCTTCATCTTAATTCAATTTCATTCATTACACTTATAACTCTGGAAATTTCTCTATTCTAAGAACTCCTTTCAAGTGTGTCATTTAAGATTCAACTTGGGCAGTCAAGGAGGGCCTTCTTCTCAAATTAAATTGTTCTTAATTCTTCTAGTTATCTAAGGTATGTGGGTTTGATTCATGATTCCTTACAATCATGAAGATCCCAAGGATTTCTTACTTCTTAATTTATGAATATCAAGATTACTTTGAATATGAGTCTTTTAAATTAGTGTTGATTTGATTAAATTGAGATATATGATGTATTTCATTGATGTTTAAAAGTTATTTAAGAACTATAATGTTTAATTGCATTGATGTTATGGAGGTTTGAATATGCATGTCCCTTTAAATGTTGATTCTATGCAAGGGTAATTTCAAGTATACTTTAATTGGTGAGTTTTTGATGCCGCCCAAGCTACACCTCCTTTTTGAAGGTTAAGCGGTCATTGTCAAGATATATAACCTAACCAAGTTTAGGATCAAATCCCACAGGGAATATGGTAGACTCAGAATCTGCGCACCTTCAGTTGCACTAGTGGACTGAATTACCTTTTATTTTTAGTGCCAACAAAGTGCATGTGTTCTTGGTTAATAAAAACACAAGTATAGGCTAGAGGACTGAAACTATAAGTAGGACAAAGGCCTTCAAAGAGAAATGAAAGGATTGTTTGAGCATTTTTCTACTTATCCAAGGCGGCTAGCATTAGCCCTAGTAGAGGTCCGAATAGACTAGACTATAAGGGCTAGCTTCTAGGGACCTGCTAGACCGCTGATCTCATTTAAGCACTTCAATATCACAAATAGGAATAACAAGGGGCAGGGTTAAGGATCACTCATGTCCTGAGCAGCAGATCCGAAGAGCTCAACTTCCACTGAAAAGAGAGGCTATACCTCAACCTCAGATTCGATATAATTTCAAGTAGTTCGAGTCAATTAACCAACTTATCTCCCTAAAGGGTTGGGGTTTGTATAATTTGTTAAAAGTAAACCTAAACTAGAATAAGTGTTGTGTAACCAGTGAGAAGAGTAACTAGGGTATTGTGTTCCCAAAATTCCCTAACTTGGTATTACCAGATAATCGTAATGTTTGTAAGTGTGTTGCATGCAGAATTATAAGTTAAGTTTACCAAACCTTTTGATCCAGGTGAGATGTAAATTTCACTATGTGATGTGATCCATCCTTGTTGTATAACATTACCAACCCTAATCTATTGTCCCAGTAAAAGCTCCCCTTGATCCAGTTTGGTTAATTAGATGAGAAGAAATCGATCGAATCCTGTTATTTACTCTCTTTTCCCATTCATTACTACTTTGATCCAATCAGTAATAACTAGGCAAGTTCTAATATTGGCCACTGTTAAAAAGCAATCAAAATGAACAAAATTAATTAATACCTGTATGCACACTTTACAAGAATTACGAATTATCTAATTTTATCTTGTTAATGCTTCATAGTTCCCACAACCCTAGTTGTGGATTTAGCTATGTATAATCATTGTAGATGTAAGAACCATGATATGGTACATAATTGACCACTTATAAGGATGAATATAAGAACAAGAAATCCCAACTCTTCACAAGAAATCACAAATTATGAATTAAAAACACAAAATACTGTTCTAAGTGTTTTTAAGAACTTCTCTCAAGGTTTCTGGTCTTTCTCCTTCGTTCTCTACTGGAAACCTAAAATGATATTTATAATAACTAAAATACAAGTCCAAAGCAAAATGGAAAAACTAGATTCGGCAGGCAATACGGGCAAGGTTATGAGCCTTACTAAGTTCTACAGCCCATACTAGGCTTGATAAACTTCAATCTTCAAATTTGGGAACAACTTCTATGACACCTTTCTACGGGACATACTCAGTGTTATAGCTTGTATGGGGTTTCTTCTGATGACTTTTAAGAAAATCACTCTGATCCTCAGGGTATGGAACCTCATCCACCACTCGTTTATGTTCCTAAGGCTCATCTAACACTTGTGAATGCAATGTCAAAAAATTGGCCCCTTCACTGGATCTTCACTACGAGACAACTCTGCAGCTTCTGGAAACTTCCATGGCCCATAGAAGGCTTCGTACATCACCAAAAATTGCAGCAGTTGCATACTTAGCCCAAAATCTTGCCAAATCCTATAACAATGCTTTGAGAATACACAAAATTCCAAGTTTTAAGCATCAACAGTATTCTATGTTGACAACACATCAATTGTTTCATGAATTACTATGATTTCATTATAATATGATGATTTAATTATGAATTCCTAGTACCCATGCTATTCATTCATTTCTCATGCATATACATACATGAACATTAATTTTCAAGAGATTTATAATGTGGGTCAAGACCCACTTATGATTATGACTATATTTTGAAGATAAGTATGATTATGATAGGACATTTGATCACATTATATGTATGATTTGGCTCAAGAGCCATGGGTGTGTCTACATCATTATGTACAAGTATCAATAAGTTATTCCTATGCATGAAAGAATGACATGAAGTATGATTTAGATTTTTAGCCCAAGTCTGCATGATTATGAAGTATGTTTGGCCTTTAATCCTAATTATACATGAATATGATTTGAAAAGATTTGTATATCTTTTTCAAGCATGTGTATATATATATATATATATATATATATATATATATATATATATATGTATGCTTTTGTGTGTCT
>JAPFFP010044101.1:0-12689 GCA_026153255.1 Solanum medicagineum
AAATTTAGCGTCACTTGCCCCTTTCATATCATGTTTCCTTTGGATTGTACCAATATTGTAAGGTGTGGGGTGTTACAGAATAGTAATGAAGGAGTTTAAAATGATTTAGGGGTAGGGGGTCACATAGCCCGTGGAGGCTTCCATAAGTTGTCATCTTGGCCCAAAACTTTCTGGAACCAAATTCCAAGCATCACTAAAGTCGAGTCCTTACAATTCCTAAAGAAAAGAAAAATAAAATATGTAACTTGTATGATGCCTAGTCTCATCATTTATACTTGAAAACAAATTGTGATACACGAATTCTACACCTAAACAAATTCCAGTCCTTAAAATATGGAAGGAAAATTATGAATTTTAAAATTCTTAAACTATGAAAGAAAAATCCAATAAAAAAATACCACAAGAATTCTACACCTAAACTAATTATGATCCTTAAAATAGGAAAGTAAAAACAGAATAGAAAGAAAATTAAGAATTCTAATCCTTAAAATATGGAAAGAAATTTAAATTACACTAACCTACTGAAATTAAATAATAATTTGAGAAAACTAGGAAATAACAATTTTATTTATTGCAAAATCTTTCAATGAATGATAAAAAATTTAATCAAAATTCATAATAACCTTCTTGCTTTTAGTATAGTGTAATATAATATAAGAACAAATAGATAGAAGCACAGTGCACAAGTATAAATATTGGTTGATTAAATTATTAAAATATTAAAATGCTTATATCTTTTGAATTTTTTTTCTCATATTCTCACTATTTCCCCCTAATATTTAGGGCTTTGAATCCAACTAAGTAAAATACTAATACCAAGGATATTTGGACCTTACTTGTTTGTACTTAATGGAGGACTAAATCTGAATGGTTCAGACGTTAAGCCATTAATTAAGTGTGTTCGCTTCTTTTTTAAGGATAAATTAGACAAAAATATTCTTTAGATCAAATTTTTTAAACAAATAATAGCCCTTTTTTTTTTATAAAAAAAGTCATCTATCATAAAAATCGATCATTTAACATTATCTTCTCTCTCTCATCCACCGAACACCATCCTCCATTTTTGCCACCATTAACCACCTTCATTAGCATAGGAAAACACTACTCCTCCACCACATCCGCCTCCAAGCATTATTTTTAGAGAAGTATGTGCCCCGAACCTTGACGGATCACGAAAAAGATGAATTCATGGCACTTGGGCAAGGAGCATGACTGTAGCTGCATATGAGGCTAAGCTCTATGCTTTGTCTAGATATGTCATGACCCAAGCTAAGTCCTAGGTGCGACAAGATGCTAGAAACCCCAAAGAAATCCAACCAAGCCATCTAGTACACCACTATGAGCATTCATAAGTCAATAAAGCACAATTAAGCATAAATGCGAAATACAAGTCTTAACATAAAATCTAGGGTAGAAGAAAAGTAATCATATTCCCGATTAACGAGATTACACTTTATCGTCTAACATGCCTCTACTAAACTTATATAGGCGTGGGCTAGAACATGTCCCTACCTCTCCCTCAACATAAGGAAAGACATAAAATAGCAATGTAAGTCTAAAAGATGATCAAAAGCACGAACTCTATAGGAAGCCCGCGAAACATGAGAACTTACCAATCTAGTGTGTGTAGCAACTCTGCTCCTAGCCACATGGATGAGGGATAGAATGATTGTCTGAACCTATATTATGATATAGTATAGGCACAAAAAAATATGTATTAGTACGTTTGAATGTACTAAGTATGTGAGCACATGCATTAATGAACATAACTATAGTAATGCATGAGTCTATAGATGCCAAGCCACAACAGAGCAATAGCCCCTTTTTTTTATAAAAAAAAGTCATCTATCATAAAAACCGATCATTTAACATTATCTTCTCTCTCTCATCCACCGAACACCATTCTCCATTTTTGCCACCATTAACCATCTTCATTAGCATAGGAAAACACTACTCCTCCACCACATCCGCCTCCAAGCATTATTTTTAGAGAAGTATGTGCCCCGAACCTTGACGGATCACGAAAAAGATGAATTCATGGCACTTGGGCAAGGAGCATGACTGTAGCTGCATATGAGGCTAAGCTCTATGCTTTGTCTAGATATGTCATGACCCAAGCTAAGTCCTAGGTGCGACAAGATGCTAGAAACCCCAAAGAAATCCAACCAAGCCATCTAGTACACCACTATGAGCATTCATAAGTCAATAAAGCACAATTAAGCATAAATGCGAAATACAAGTCTTAACATAAAATCTAGGGTAGAAGAAAAGTAATCATATTCCCGATTAACGAGATTACACTTTATCGTCTAACATGCCTCTACTAAACTTATATAGGCGTGGGCTAGAACATGTCCCTACCTCTCCCTCAACATAAGGAAAGACATAAAATAGCAATGTAAGTCTAAAAGATGATCAAAAGCACGAACTCTATAGGAAGCCCGCGAAACATGAGAACTTACCAATCTAGTGTGTGTAGCAACTCTGCTCCTAGCCACATGGATGAGGGATGGAATGATTGTCTGAACCTATATTATGATATAATATAGGCACAAAAAAATATGTGTTAGTACGTTTGAATGTACTAAGTATGTGAGCACATGCATTAATGAACATAACTATAGTAATGCATGAGTCAATAGATGCCAAGCCACAACAGAGCAATATGAGATAAACATAAGTAAAATCATGTGGCAATGCATCAAATTATAAATAAAGCTTCAAAGTAAACTTCTGTGGGATATCAATCTTAGTTGACAATAACACCATGTGAGCTACTACATGAAATTCAATGAAACCCCTAGAATGAGAAAGGGGGAGGTTACTTGTTAAGGTAGACTCTATCATGGTACTTTTATTTATTCATTTATTTATGGGGCTAAATGTGGATCCAGTACACTAGCCTATAAGGCAACCCATAGTGGCACATAGTTTTAGGTAAGAGGTTGTTATTAAGATTCTCTTGGGAGGATAACCTTAGCATCCTCCAAATTGAATCCTACCTCAAACCTTCTCGGTGCTAAGCCAAATTCCAATGGAATAGCTAAGCCAAATTCCAATGGAATAGTTATCATCATAAGTCAAAGAAACATATCATATTCATAAACATCAAAACATTAAATCATCATATATAGAGTAGCTCATTAAAACATTTTACTCATCTATGAGAGCATTGTCCTTTCACAAGTAAAATCCATGATTAGGTGAGCAAAGTTCTTTCATCTTCTTACTTTTATAATTAAGGAACTTCTATAGATTTAATTTGAGTGATTCATAAACATGATTGAAGGCCTATATATACTTGATCATGTGTAATACACTATAGTAAAGCAAGAGCATATATATCATTTATATTTTTTTAAAAAAAGGGGGATAGATTGTTGTTTTCATATTAAAAGGAAATTAAAAGGAAAAAAAAAAGATAGTGGGCTAAAAGCCCAAAAGGAAAAACAACAAGCAGCAATGCTGCCAGTAATATAAACAATAAAATACAAGGGGGGAATTTAGGGCACAGGAATGGGAGAAAAAGTGAAAAAAAAGAGACCTAGCAGTTGTGTCGCAACAACACTAGGAACAACGACCAAGAGAAAAGAACATCAAAGAAAGTTGTAAGTTTTGACTAAGGAGAGGAGCAAAAAAGGTAAGTCCTAAACCTAGTTGTAAATTTAATTTGTTTATTTCATAGCTATAGAATTGAGGTTAAGGGTTTAAGAAACATCCAGCGGTTAGAAGAAATAGAGAAAAATTTAAAATTTAGAAAAAACTAAGATAATTCTTTGAACTCTCCTTGAATTAGATGAATGAACGATATGAATTGGAGTAGTTAATAAATTGTAAGTTGTGAAAGTTGTGTAAATCATATCAAGAACTCAAGTAAGGATTATTAGAGGGGCTGATTAATTGATTTAGTATAAGGTTGGATAGAATTGAACTTATAATTATAAAAATTTGTCGAAACGGATGGATTAAAAACTAGTTGAATTACTCAGGGGTTGGGTATTACATATGTACAAATGGATAGGAAATAGAAAGACTAAAAGGGATTTGGAATTTCTAAAATTAGTATGAACTTAGCTTGAACAAAGAAAGCAACGTGAGATTTTATGATATGAATATAGATTGATCGAAGGAAGTCTTACGGATTGCTTGAGGTGACAAGTTTGGTACTTCTACAAGAGTATTGTGAGTAGCAATCTTAACCCCAATTTGTGTTTTATAAGTTTCATGATTTATAAGTGAATTGTTACCGAATGATTTGAATTTGCATATGGAACAAGTCTTTTACTTGATTTGATACCAAAATAGCTATTTGAGATGATCTTACTTTTACAAGACAAGTATATTGATAATTGAGATTATTACCATTATTTAAATAATTTTTGGGCATTTACTTGAGATATAAGTACTTTTACATGTGCCTTTATTAAGTTGACATGATATGATTACAGAATTTACATTCCTTGTACTACTTTGAAAAAGCTTATATGGTTTATAAGGGAAAGTTTTTAATGGGAGTAGACCTTGATGAATCTCGTAGCTAACGGCGGGTTCGTTAGACCTGGTGCACCTTGTATTATCGATTGCAGATAGAGCCCTCGCTAGTGGGAAGGTAGAACTAGCATACCATTACTGATATCCCTTGAGGAGGGATTTACTGATATGAAAGTTACAAGTTACCGTCTATTCTTTTAAGAAGATAGACATACCGATTATCGGTTACATGATTCATTCTTGGAAACCTCCCGAATATGTATATGATTTGATATGAAAGTGTTTTATTGAGTTTGATATGAAAGTATTTTACTGAGTTTATTTGCAAATGGTGTTGATTTGATTACATGAGACAACAAGATGGATTATGGTTATTGATTTTTGAAAGAGCATTCATTACATGATTTTGATTATCCCACCAGCATCTTTTCTGACTTGTCCCTCATTAAAATGGTTGTGGTTATTATTACTACTCACTAAGCTAGCATCTCACTCCCTGCTATTTTTTTCAGAGAATAAAGGTGATTTTGGTGAGTATTTAGTTAGCTAAAGGTAGCAAGTTGATTCCATGGTGAGCCTCGCTCTTGTTCGCGTGGGGAAATCAGATTATTGTTGTTATGTGTCTTTCTTTGAATTCTTGGAGTCGCTCCATAGTCATTTCTTTATTTAGAGTCATGGGTATTCTTTTGTTATTCTAGGTATGTGACTGAGTTTAAGTTTATTCCTAATGTTGGTGACGAGTTAGTATTATTGTGTGGAGATTGGATTGGAAATTGATACTGTGACTTGATTTGAATATCTAGTAGTTGTGTTGTTGAATTCTGAGACAGGTTGAAATTTGAATAGGCCTGAAAATAGAGGAAATCTACCCGATTTTCTATAGAATTCTAGTAAGGCTTGCTTTGGGATTCCTTCCCTTAGTGCCGGTCCTAATCCTAAATTGGGTCGTGACATCATGATTCATTTGAAAACTAGGGTATACTATGTAGGTTCAATATCACTTAACTTTAAATCATGCATTTCAAAGAAATTGTGCATAATCATGGAGATTCATAACAATTGAAGACATAATTGAAAGAACCCACATTAGAAAACATGAACCTAGGTTGCCTTGTAAAGAAAATACTTAAAAACCATCGATTAATAAAATTAAATAATAATCCATACTTAATTGAGTAAATAAATAATAGTTGAAGCTAGATTCATACAATTTAAAGAGAATTCGGCAAAACCCTAATACCCATAATTCAAATTGCAAGAAAAAGGAGAGAATCAGTTGGGCTCCATGGGTAAAAGGTACCCATGGATGAAGACCCACATACCTTGGTTGGATTTCTACAAGAAAGTTGATGGAAAAGACCCTTGAGCTTAAAGAACCTTACTTCACCCTTCAATGGAACCTAGGGAGATATGATGGACTTTAGAATTAGGATTTTAGGTGAAGGAATTGTAATTGGGGTGAATAGGGTAGTATAGGGACAGTTGTGGGTAGTTATAGGGACAGTTATGGGTACTTTTGGACTTAAGAGTAAGAGGAATTTACCAAAAAGGCCCTTTAATGATTTTCTATCGAACAAGGCCTACAAGACCCATCTCTTTCACTCTATCATCTCTATTTTGGTGACGAGCTGCGCAATAGCAACAACATATAACGCAGTGTAGCAGGTAGCAACAAAAGCCAAAAAGCCAAAGGTATCAAGGTATGTAACTATGTATTGTGAATAGTGGAGTTGATATTTTTAAAAAAAATTACTTTGTTTTTAGTTTTCCTATTCAGTTCATCTCTTCGGTTAACCAGTAACTTGTGTAATTCATAATGTGTAACAAAATCTTTTATTTGAGTCATACACACAAAGGTATAAAAATAAAGCTGCCTTATTTTCTTTTCTTTTTGTTGGATAACATGTAGGAAATTAACTTGAATGAAATCTTTTCAATCTTAGTTGACTATGTAAGGAAGAAAGGTTCAAAAGTAACTTCAATTGGATGACCATATAGAGAATTAACTCTAATAATCATTCTATCTTTCTCATATTTATGTTGCTAGCAGCCTCATCTTGAAGTCCTTACTCGTTATATATTTGTGTTGCTTACTAATTACTACTTAATATTATTTTTATAGATGGCGGATATAAATAAAGTTAGTATTTTCGATTCAAGTGATAGCTTACTTGTTAATACAAATGATAGCATTGGCAGCCAACCAGTCCAACCTACAACGAAAGAAAAGAAATAGCACCAAGATCCAAAGTTTGGACTCATTTTGATAAGTATATTGAAAATGGTAGTAAAGCAAGGTACAGGTAGAGTCACCAACTTTTGGCTTATACTTCCTAATAGTACAACTAAATTGAATCAACATTTAGCGAGGTGCACCATTTATAAGCCTATGATTGAAAGTGATTCTCAAAATAAGTTAAAATTTTCATCTACGAATGCACTACTTTGGAAATTTGAATAAGAAGTAGTTAGGTAGGCTTTAGTTGAGATGATGATTATGGATTTTCCATTAAGTAGCACATATTACTAATTATTGGATAGCAACCTCCACAGCATATCAATAAGACATTCTGAAAACCCAAATTTTCTTAGCACATTTTCTAGGAAAATCCATGACACTCTATCATATGCTTTCTTCATGTCCAGCTACACTATAACATTTACATCTTTATTCCTTCTGTTATATCCCTAATGATCTCATGAGCAAGTAACACATTCTCAGCAATATTTCTTCCTCTCACAAACCTTGACTAATTCTGAAAGATTATTTTAGGGAGTACTTTTTCAATCTTTCATGAAGAGTCCTTGATATTATCTTGTTTACAAAGGAACTCAGGCTGATAGGCCTCATGTCTGAGAAAGCTTTCACCATTTCCTTCTTAGGAATCAATACTAAATTCGTATGAGTGACAAATTCGGTCAGCTCATGGCCACAAAAAAATGCCCTTATCATATTGGTGATATCCTCCCCTATTATATCCCAACATACCTAGAAAAATAAGCCTGTAAAACTATCAGGGCCACATGCACTATCCCCATTTGGGTTGAACACTTCTGTCCTTATTTCATTTGTTTTCAGCATTCTGATCATGTTAGCATTTTCTTCTTCTATGATTAATGTTGGTACCTGCTCAAGCATGGAATAAACATCATTATTATTTTCCTTCCTGAACTGATCTACAAAGTATTCCGCTGCCACTTCCCTAATTTGATGTTTTGCACTCATCAGTTCCCCCTGCTGGTTCACGATCTAAAATATATGAAGCTTTTTTCTCCTCTCCTTAACATAAGAGTGAGAAAACTTAGTATTTCTGTCACCATCTTTCAACCATCTCATCGTCGATTTTTGCTTCCAAAATTCCTTTTCTAACTTCAAGTACTTTTTGAGTTCAGCCTCTAATCTTTTCAGTTCTGCCTGAATTGCTTGAGAAGGGTCCATCTCCAAAGGAATCTCCTTCACCCGAATAATATCTTTAGTTGTGGATATATGCTGAAAAACATTACCAAATGCTTCTTTGCTCCATGTGGATAAAGCTTTTTTTAACCTTTTTCATCTTAACTTGCAATTCAATGAAAGGATTTCCAACAAAATCTACTTTCTAATTTTCCTCAACAATAGCCTTAAACTTTTGACGTTGTGTCCAAAAGTTCAAGAATTTAAAAGCTTTCTTGGATGCTCTTGATCAGCATTGCAAATTAAGTGCGATGGGACAAGGTCAGATCCTTGCCTAATAAGATGATTGACCTTTGAAGCTGGAAATAGATTAAGGAACTTTTAATTTACCAAGATTCTATCCAATCTTTTAAAAATACAGTCTCCATCCACTCTTCCATTCCACCAAGTGTACTTGCTACCTGTGAATTTAGGTTCCTTCAACTCACAACTATTTATAAAGAAACCAAAATCAGTGGACTCTGCTTGGTCAAATGGTAAGCCACCAAGTTTCTCTTCCTCATTTAAAATAACATTAAAATCTCCCCCAAAAATCCATGGACCATTACATTCCCCATGTGCTTCTTGCAGTTCTTCCCATAGTTCTAACCTTTCCAGTGCACTGTATCTTGCATATATCCCGATAATCTAGAAAACACAATGATTCACTTTGAATTTGATAGTCACATGTTGGATAGAATCAATCATGAATAATACTTCCTAGTCATCTCTCCAAAAATATCAAATTTTTTCAGATCGATTTACCCCCGCATGATTGAATCCCAACTGAGCTCTATATTGTTCAATATGAGATGGATCTTAAAAAGGCACCATCAATGCAATAAATGAGTAATGATTACATTTATTTAGATCCATTAGTCCATCCGAGGAATTTTAAGTGTTAGTAGACCTAAGGTTCCAAAATAATATTTTTTTCTATCATTGTTCGCTGGATGTGGACTTATCCCTGTTACGCCTTGTTTTCACTTGAAGCGCGATATAGGATCTAGCCTTCTTCGCACAATTCTTCAAGCTGGATGTATGCCTTGGTGACAAAATCTCCTGCCTTGCTGATTTGCTAAATGTTATATTCTATCTCTTCGTCATCTTCTCTAATATGTCTTCCTAAAATTTCCCCATCATCCTCCTCGGTCAAATCTGGACCTTTTTTATAAGGACAATATATGTTTCTAGAACTCTCCTCATCTATATTCTCCTGCTGGAGAATATTTTGTCCACCCTCACCCAATTGAGCCTCATCTTTTCCGTGCTCGTTTGTATTGTCTACTATTTGCTGATAAGTTCCACTACTCACTCCCGCTTCCTTTTGTTCCAGATTCTCCACTTCTACTATTTCCTCTTTACCACATTATCCATACTCTTCATCAGAAACTTGTTGTGCAACTTTCTTCCCTTTTTTGTTGCTAGACACTGCATCGGCTTTGGTTTTGTCGCTGGGATCTTTTTCTTTCCCCTATTCTTTAGCTGCGTCCACCTAATTTATATCATCCTCCTTACTCTCATCCTGTAACGCTGCAAATTTATTGTAACGACCTAGCCCAATACTGTGAAGTATTTTCTGCTCTTGGGCCTAGCCCATCACGGATTTGTCCCCTTATGTAATGCCCTGGGAGGGTACCCTAACATAACCGATACTCAAAGACTATTGCTAGTCCCCAAGTGAACCCTTGGCCTCATCACATTCATTCATTCATTCATACATTCTACTAATCAGCGAAAGACATAAGGAAGTAAATGGACATATCTCATCTAATCTCAAAATAATATTATAAATGAAAAGGCTAGTAGGAGAAAACCTAGCTTAACAAGTCTTAACATCAACATTCGACTCTAGTCTATGAAACCTCTATCACTATCAGGTGGTGCTAATGACAGACCCATGACTACCTCAATCAAAATAAAGCTAATACATGTCTAACTTTAAAGCAAGATGAAATAAATATAATGAATCCTCCAAAGTAAGAGAGGCTCACCAATCAGCTGAACGTCTCGAATCCTCAACGATGCGCCTGTTGACGATCTCCAAACCTTGTATCTATGTCATGAAACAATGCAGTCCCAGAAGGGGACTTCAGTGTGCTGAATGTACTGATATGTAAAATAGTTGAATGAAACCGAAATAGGTAGAATAATATAAAAACAACAATCAACATCAAGGATAGTAAAAATCATCATGTCAAATGTCTATCTAGAGCAAGAATAAAGAGTAGACAAGTGACCCATTAACCAATCAACTCATCAATCAAATCAGACTCATCTTAGAAGGACTTATCTCATCTCATCTCATCTCGACTCAAATTACTCAGTTTGGGAACTTCCTGGGAGTTTCTCTTAATTGACAATAACCACTTATGCGCTAGGGGTTGTACAACAATCACACTAATGTTGCCACAACCATCCCATACTTGCCAGATGAGGAACAAATATGATCCACAAGGAATCTGAACTCAACCATCCTCTATTGATTTCAGGGATGTAAACTCGAAAGGGGACCATGAGATGTAATGGTTCAATCTTTTCCTACGCTGGGCCGGTTTAGGTAATGAGTGCAAATGGGACTCATTATTACTCATTTCAATGCTCGATACTCCTCCCAAGGCTTAATGCTCATAAGACTCCTCGTCACCATCTCAAGTAGCCTTATGGAGGCACTCATCATCTCAATTGGTCTCATGGAGACTCTCTTCATCTCATTAAATGAAACTCAAGGGTCCTCTATTATTTCAGGGACTTTAACTCATCTCAATGAACTCAATTCTCATTTAAGAACTCAAGGACTCAGATCATTAATTAGAAGAAGTCATTTAAACAGAACATCAAAAACTCAATTACGAAGACTCATAGGATCATCAAGCTCAAATAACTCAACCTCATACTCACATATATGGGGACTCAAAAACTCTCAACTCATCTATGACCATCTATGGGCCACATGGAAGAACAATCCCATGTTTTCACTTAGCCTTACATACCCGAAAAGTTGATATTACCATCGAAACTTGATGAATATTAGCTTTCTTGGATGAACTTCAAAAGACATTATTTGAAGAGTTTCTCTTTGATTCTTGAAATATTGATGAAGAACCCTAATTCTTGAAGAGAAAGAATAAATAAATCCTTTCTTGGGATTCTTGCGTTTTCTTGAAACCCTTGAGGATGAATATTGAAAGCTAATCCTAATTTTGATGACTTTCTTGATGATTTTTGAGCATTTATATTTAGGAGCGAAGGAGAGGGTTTTGATTATGAAAACTCACGTTTTATGCGTTTTGGGGCCTTAAATAGACCCCCAAATAAAAGTACCCTCAAAATAAAAATAAAAAAACGTTATTTATCTCATTCAAAAAGGGTCCACATTAGGTTCACGACGCGCTCCGGGTGCGGACCTTTAGATAGCTCTGCGCTCCCTCACTAAAGTGGTCATAACTTTCTACTCCAAACTCCGATTAAGGCGAAATTAGATGCTTGGAAAAGTAATTCAAATATCTCCGATTTGATATATTTTGAGTCATCCAACTCATTATACTTTAGGAGATATGGTCATTTGAAGTTTACCCTTCTATTAACTCATAGAAAACTTAGTTGGTAGAAATTCTTTGGACTTGGCTTGATGTGAAATATCTCTTATATTCATTTATTGGACTTAGGAAGAGTTGGGAATTGAACGGAATGCCCCTTGAATTAAAAGAAAAAGTTCACCCCGATAATGCCTAGTCGCCGACTGGGCGTGGACATGTGTATTTTTTTAATTTTTGTTTCCGAACAACTTTTGAATTTCCGTCAAAAATATTAAAAAAAATACAAGTGTTGGTCCACATCCCTGGCGCGTCGGGCCTCGGGCGCGCACCAACACTATTTTTTATTTAATTACAAAAAATTATTTTTTGACTCGGTTGCTCTAAAATCGGGTCGAGGCCATTTTCCCACCCAGTTTCTCACGCTTATTGTATATTTGGTCTTGGATTCACAAACAGAGCATGGGAAGATGGGTTACATGCACATCTCTATTCTAGGGGTATTTTGATAATTTTACCGAGTGTTACACTTTGGGCTTACCCCAAAAGGCACCTCACAGTATATAGACCAATCTTTTTTTACTTATATACCCAACATCTCTCTTGTGTTTTTTCAATATGGGACTTCGCATCTCAAGATGGATTATTACACACACTCCCTCTATGGACTCAGTATCCTCACTGAGGTATTCCCCAGCGTATGGGATTTGCCTAGACTCAGCACTGAGGTTTCCCCGCCTCACCGAGATTCGCCTAAACTCAGTTGAACTCTGACCCACACCGATAAGGCTGACACAAGAGTGGCTCTAATACCACCTGTAACGACCTGGCCCAACACTATGAAGTATTGTCCGCTCTTGGGCCCAGCCCATCATGGATTTGTCATCTTGGGCTCACCCCAAAAGGCGCTTCACGGTATATAGACCAGTTTTTTTATTGTTTTGCCACTGTGGGACTTCTCATCTCAAGATGGGTTGTTATATTTATTTTCAAATATAACTCCAGTCTACTGCCACTATTTCCTCCATGTACTTCCCCCTTGCTTAATGCGTTGCTCCACCCTTGTTTCTTGTACTTTCTCATCTTTCTTCTACCCTTCCTGTCACTCATTGTCTAAATCCACTTTCTCTTTTGATGCTTGATGAGTCACTGATGTTAGACCCCGCACTTCATTAAATTAAGGATAACGATCCAATTGGGAAATTTTGTTGTGGATATCATGCAAGTTG
>JAPFFP010044102.1:0-12686 GCA_026153255.1 Solanum medicagineum
CCGTAGCTGATATAATTGGAAGTTTGGTTTGGTATTGTTTGGGTGCCCAATCGGCACTAATCACGACCCCTGGGTTGTGTCGTGACAAAATCTAACCTTATCTTCTATAGAATGACATAGAGTAAGTAGAAGGGAAACATTTCATAGAACGTCTCATAGCCTCTTACTCATGGTTGTGCTTCAAAACAAAACCATGAAAAAGACTCTAATTGACACTGTGTTTTGGATGTCGAGGACCATTAACAACCTAGGGCTCTGACACCAAGTTTGTCATGACCCAAGCCTAAGGCTTAGAAGGGACCACAAACAAGACTCTTAACATATCATTACACATCCTTGGTCGTGGAAGCATTTGAACAGCAACAAGAGATAGTAAATAGGGATAAACAGGGCTAAGGGACAACTTTAATACCATAGAAACATAAAAGCCAAGAGTATAGCATTAATAAATCATAAGGTTCTAACAACACCTCTACTACATAGATAGGAGTGGGAGCCAAGAAAATCTTAGGGCTCACCCTCATCTTCATAAGTTTCCAACATAGAGAAAGTCAATATACAGAATGAAAATCAAGAGACATATGTCCTCGTAGTTGAGGACTCACCAACATGCTTTCAGAGAAATCTTACTAGCCGCAGGAAGGAGGATGCACAAGTGGGGCTCCGATTCATACATGTTAACATCATGTACACATGGAGTATGTGTTAGTACGTTTGAATGTAGAAAATATGTAGGATGCAATGTGATAAGGGATAGGTAAGATAGGCAAAATGCAATATCATAAGCAATGGATGGTATAATAACAATATGACATGTATGAATGATGTTTGAAGTAAGACATGCTTATACAGATGTGTTACATATGTAGTATGGGACCATCTTCATAGACCAATAAAACTTAGTACTTGGAATCCAAGGTAGACCACCCCTTAGAAGTGATTGAGGTACCAACCCCTCAATTGGTTGAGGGACATGCCCACCCTCCATCGTAAGTAATTGGAGTACCAACCCCTTAATTGGTTGATGGCTTACCACCCCCAGTCGAGGCAATTGTGGTACAACCCCTCAATTGGGTGACGGACATGGCCACCCTCCGCCGGAAGTGATTGAGGTACCAACCTCTCAATTGGTTGATGGCTTACCACCCCCATCCGAGGCAATTGAAGTACCAACCCCCTAATTGGTTATGGTAAACTCACAACACTATAGGTATTTATCATGAAATCAACACATATACACCATCCTTTCATCATCATAAAGTCACTTAACTCATATGACATGCATTAAACCTTCAACAACTCAAGAAACATAATCCGAACATTTTATCAAACACTTGGCGGGTGTGTAATGCTAGTATAAGATCATATAATTCAAGAGTGAAATCATGCAAGAAAATAAAAAATAGAATCATCCACCAACACTTGGTAATACCATCATGCAATATACTTCAAAAGCCTTCATCAAATCTCAAGATAGATCAAAGATTTATAGCTCAAAACATGCTTAAACAGTCACACTTTTATGAAAGCCCAACATAGTTCATAGTCAAATTCATAGTAAGTAAGACTCATAAGTAAATCAACTTAGAAACATACAATTTATGCAAAAAGGAAGCTTGGGAAGCATGGGTAAAAGGACCCAATGGTTGAAACCCACATACCTCAACTTTGGAGAATTCTTTGATGAAGATTGAGATGAGAACTTGAAGCTTGAGTGATTTCCTAAGATCCGAAATGATATTTGGCACTTGAATTTTGAGTGAAATATTTGTATAAGTGTTTGAGAGAGTATTGGGGAATGTCTTGTATGATATAAAGGTGAAATATAGCTAAGAATAGGTATTTTTACGCATGGGAGGAGTTAGGATGAAGACACCAAAGCCTTGGAGCATAATAAGAAAATTGGCAACAAAAAACACTGCTCCACGATGGTGGCACGTCACGGAGCCAACGCGGACTGCCACTGTTTTGCGCATACTTTAAAAAAATGAAATTTCGCTATGGTCGCTCTAAAATTGAGGTTAGTCCCATTTTCCACTCAATTTTGTCCCCCTGATCAAGAATATGAAGTTGGATTTTTGTCATCATGCACGACTTTTAGGGTAGCTGGAACTTGCGAATTTGGGCACTTCCGAGGCACAGTTTTTGGGCACTTTTGGGGGTCGTTTCATTCATAATAAGAGATACCTATATATAATCCAACTTGAAAACATGTAATTTATATAAAAGGGAGGTTAGACACCATGGGTGAAAGGACACAATGGTTGTAACCCACATGCCTCAACTATGGAGATTTCCTTGATGAAGATTTAAATGAGAAGTTGAAGCTTGAATGAAATTCTTGAGATTCGAAATGAGTTTGGAAAACTTGAATTTGGATGAAATATTTGGCTAAGTGTTAGCGAGGGTTTTTAAGAATGTCTTGAGTGGTATGGAGTTGAAAAATAACTAAGTATAGGTCCTTTTACGCATAGGAGGGCTTAGTCCCAAGGCCCCAAAGCCTTCGGCTGATATAGTGAACTGGCAACAAAAATACTCATCTCCGCGCCCCTGGCGCGTCGCCGCTAGGGCGTGGACCCTCACTTTTTTTTGCAAATTTGTGAAAACAATATTTCGTATGGGTCCTCTAAAATCAGGCTTATATCCATCTCCCTCTCAATTTTTTTCCCTGATCACGAATATGAAAAAAAAAATTTGATATCACGCACGAATTGTTAGATATATGAAAATTACGATAATGGGCATTTCTAAGGCACATTCTCAAGCACTTTTTGGGGCATTTCTGAAGTTGGCAGACACTGTGCGAGTTCCATAATGATATTTTGATGTGATCCAAGTATGTTTGAGATTGAAATACAAATGAGGACCATGTGGGTCCAATTTGACACAAAAAATACGAGTCGGACTATTATCGCCATATATGAGGACTATTTCATGAAATCATTGATATAACTAATTACTATCATATGAATTTTTAAGAAAATATTTTTTGTGGAGTATATTTTCCTTAAGACCAAATGCACCCTAACTTTTTCTTCATGATGGTGTTTTGACGTGGACTTCTTATCTTAACCATGTAAAGCAACAATTTAACACTAACACATAGCATACATATACTCTTCTTATTTAGAGATAAAAATGTCAAAATATGAGTCATTTTTTATAGACCCACTATTGTATTGCCTCAAATTTATTAATTTTGATTCTGTTTAATTTTATTTGTTATTATTTGAATTATATTACATTTATTTTTCACTTTTAACATGTAGGAAAAAATAATTACATTTTCTTATATCTTAATATTAGCATTAATTATTTATATTTCATGATCTAATACTATCATAAATATCAACTAATCCAGATAAAGTGATCAAATAGATAAGTTGTACTACTTCAAACCTTTTTTCTTTGTTCAAATTTAGATTTGTTTCTTTTCTCAGTCTCAGATATGAAATTCCACACTTTTTTAATTCACTCAGTTTCTCATTTGACTACTTTCTTGTCTTGATTGGTAAAGTTTTTTTTTTCTAATCAAGCTTGGGACATAGACCCAGTTTTATTCAATAATCCAAAAAATGGGTGAGCAGAAGCTTAACATACAATGATCCACAAAATAGGTCGGTGAAACCCAACTTTGGGGAAATAAAAAGGTGACCCTAGGGTTACTTTCCTAAAATGGGCGCCTAACTCTTCACTTTTCCTAATCCGCCATTTTTTATGACTCTATAATTGCCCACTCAACAGTTTTTTTTCCACCATTTCTGGGTTTCTAACTTCCTTTACCTTGCTCGTACAAAGATTTATATTATCAGCTGTCAAAGGTAGTAAAGTTTTGATTTTAGATTCTTCTTATTTAATTTACTTGGTAATTGATGGTTGGTTCCTAGAGGCCACGCCACTGCCGAAGAAGTATGGTATCATAAAATCTTTGTCTCTTAATAGGCCTATAGAGGCAGATGTTCAATTTTGCCTCTGTGAAAACTTTTTTTAAAAATCTTTTTTCTTGGTTCTGAACTCAATTTTGCCTTTGAATTTGTATAAAGTTGTGTCATATCAGATTGATCAGGTAAATTTTGATACTTAGTAGTATTAGCTTAATTAGTGATTGTTTTTCTTTATTTTTACATTAATTTTGATTGTACAAGTTTTAGCTTTTGCATAAATTGTTAATATGTTTATTGATTTACAACTTTATGTCGTATTATAAGCTCAGTGTCTATGAAATATTGAGAATGAGCACATGAAAGTACTTAAATATATTTTCGTTTTGGGTTGGGTTGTTAATTATTAGCTTTCGATTACTGCTTTTGCCTTAGACTAGTTGAATAAGTGAAAACTTTCTTGTTGAGCCATGCAATTTAACAACTTTTTCTTGAGGGCATTACTGATCTCCATACTTCTGAGGGCATTGCCCGTCACTCTCACATATAATCACACAACATTCATCAGACCCACATGGTAAAACTCATCTCATTTTACATTAGTAGTATTTCATTCCTCATGGCTAATGTTTGTGCGGTTCTGCACTTATTTTTTTTGGTTTGTGGCAAAGGCTAAAATTCTTTTTGGGTTGATGATTAATGTTAGGATTAAGCATCTTCCTTTTTTCCCTCTTTTATGGGAGACATAAAATGAAATGTTGTAAATGTGGAGTATCTAATTTAACTAGTAATTTTTTTGAAAGATGTATTTTTTTTAACTCTACTTTATTGTAGAATATTTTGAATTTCTGATTCTCTATTTTTTTTTAAATGGAAAATAAAAGGCGCTGATAAAGATGTAGAGGATTTTCAATTTAATGTTCACATTGTTCGGAATGTAGGAATTGAAAAATGTCTGAAAGATTGTTCATTTTTTGGGGGGTTTGTACGACTTGAATCAGTGTTGCTAAAACTTATCTTTCGTGAAAAATTTTTAATATGTCTTTTCTAGTTTGAATTGAAATTATAAGATATTTGGCAAAAATGTGTATTATAAAATTGATAATTGTCATTTCATCAAATAATTTGTTGCAAAATATTCTTATTTGTGAAATTGATAGAGAGTTAGCTTATTAAGATGCTTAAAAAGATGTATAAAGTAACATAGATTAATATTATGTTGAATATGCTTTTCAAAGATGGACAAAACTCGATACTTAACTTGTCCAACCTGATTTAGACAATAATATTATTAAAAAAAATGAAGGAGGGTTCATCTCTGAAATGAAGGATATTATAAAACATCAGTGTAGCAGTAAATACCTACATAGATAAAAAGTTTCACTGGCATTGATTAATATCTACCATGATAAATGGTCTCAAGTGTTAACTTGAATATGTTTCAACTTCACGAACTTTCATCTTTATTACCTTTTTTTGCTTTCTCCATATAGATTGTGGGTTATAAAGAAGGTACTACAACATTCTAATGGAATAATAATGATTTTTATTATGTCTATATAATCTAAATACTTGTTCCAGTAAAAAAATGGAAACCTAGGGATAATAGGTAACGTTGTTGTCATGCAACAAGAAAGTCACAAATTCGAATGTTGGAAATAATCTCTTATAGAAATGTAGCATAAGGATGCATACAATATAATCTTCTGATCTGACCCTTTTCTAGACTCCATAGATATGGAAAATTAGTGCAGTGGACTGCTTTTGTTGAAGAAATTAAATTTCAGTCCTTAAGAAAGTCCTCTATATGCCATTACATTTTCTATGCCTTTCAACAAATTTAAATGTTCATCCAACAACAATTAATTGACATTGTACTTGTTACTCTTGTATCAGTCTTGTCGATGTGGACTAGAGTTTAACTTAATTTAGAAAATTTTGGTAAGGCAGGGCAAATCTCATACGGTGTGACAAACTTTAGTGAGGCTGTTGAATCCATGTATAAGAGGTGTAGTTCTTAAGATAAAAAGTCCCACATCGGCAAAACATAGGAGATCTTTTAGATATATAAGTAAGCTGGCCTTCCAACATTGCTATGCGTTTTAAAGTTGTGCAGGCCTAAGTTTAAAGCAGACGTTATCACTTGTGGGCTGGGCCATTATAGATGTTATTAGAGCTACTCATGTATCATCCTTGTCGATGTGGGCGTGAGTTTCGGCAAATTTTGATAAGTTGAGGGAAGCCTTTGTGAGAATATTGGACATATAAGTAAGTAGACCTTATATTATAGTAATTAATGCATTTTAAAATTATGCAGGTCTAGACCCAAAATGAAAAACATCACTAGCAAGTTGGGTCATTATATGTTTCCTCCTTGAGAGCATGCTCCTCACTGCACTTTGAATTTCATCCTCGAGACTCATTCCTTACTAACAAACAGTTCATAATCTTACCCAATGAATTATGTCATCGCTCAAGCCTTGCAATTCTTGCTCATTGCTTACTAATTCGACACGTATGAATTCAATAGGCTTTGGAACTTATTCCTTTAATATCAATCGCTCGATGAAGAGTAGAATGAATAGGTACCTTCTTAAATGTCTTTGTAACCACTAAATTATATATGTGATCATCAACAAACCCTATTTCTCTTATACCACTTATTAACATGATATGTACGTAGAAGCGAAAGGTAAAACATTTCGTGAAACATTGAGTAGTTCATTAAAGGTTTAAATAAAAAAATAGATAACATCGCCATGCAAGGATTTATTAGGAATCTTACAAAATAAAACATGACATGAACATGGTACCTATGGAACTTCTAAGTCACACATGAGTGAAGCCCTATTTATACCCAAAAATATACTGAATGTCACTTCATAAGCATAAGTACTTCATTGGTAAATAGGGCTAACCGCGAGACAATGGAATTAACGAAGTGCCTAGCGTGAATTAGTGCCGCTGTGAGAGTCCATGTATACATCACAAAAAGATTCAGTACCTTAGCTTGACAAAGGAGAAGCTAATACATTTGAAATAGTACTTACACGATGAGGTGAACCCAAATTTAAAAGAAAAAAAAGAGAATATGCATTGTACTAGCACCAACTTATTGTTATTCTATTCTCTATCAATATAATCACTACTTATTTTATTAAATATAAGATGGTGGTTCTTCTTCATCATTGTTTTCACATGTCTTGGCTTAACAAAACAACATCTACCTATGATCCAAGTTCATATGATACCTTTAACCAAAACCTTATATGATTTTTTGTTATTTCGAGGGACATACCATGAGGTACAAATATTTGGTATGTTTGATCTCAGTACGGGTCTGTGTGGAACGGTACCTGGTAATTGGATTTGCTGTACTTACTAAGGTAGTAATTACTAGCCTAGTAATTACTTTGACCTATTTGTTTGCCACAATATAATTACAAGTATGTTGTTTTGTTGTATGAGTACAATTACAAGGTTATATTAAATTTTAAAAATAAAGATTAATTATCTATAATTAAAAATTTATATTTAGAAAAATAAGGGTGTCTATAAATAATACTAAACTAAGTATTTGTTGACGCCCAATTTTGACCGACCTTAATATTTGTTTATGTAATTTGATTAATTAAGCATTTTCTTAAAAAACATATTACTACTATTACTATTACTAATTACACTATTACTACTATTACTATTACTCCTATTACTATTACCATTACTACTACTATTACTATTACTACTACTACTACTATTACCATTACTACCACTACTACTATTACTATTACCATTACCAATAATACTACTACTACTATTACTACTATTAATATTACTATTATTATTACTACTATTACTACTACCATTACTATATACTGCTATTACTATTTAACATTACTACTACTACTATTAGTATTACCATTACTCCTAATACTAGTGTTACTACTATTATTATTACCATTATTACAACTACTATTACTACTACTACTATTATTACTATTATTATTATTATTACTACTATTACAATTACTATTACTACTATTACTATTACCATTACTATTACTACTATTACTATTACCATTACTACTGCTACTGCTGCTGCTGCTGCTGCTGCTGCTGCTGCTGCTGCTGCTGCTGCTGCTGCTGCTGCTGCTGCTGCTGCTGCTGCTAGGGTAAAAGAATTAATTCTTCCATACAGTCATCAAAGTATAACTAATCTATTATATTATCCTTGCTTGGCTACGCGGACTACCGCATGTCTTGTAAGCTTAAGCGTACTTTATGGCTTAGAGTCTGGATGACCAAGCAGACTACCGCCAGCCCCCAGATCCAGGTCCATCTGGCTTTTAAACCCCTATCTCTTTAAGGGTTACCTGAAACTTTTCTAGCAGCTTTACGAGATGCTAGAAATCTTAATTTTCGACATTCGTTGATAGGTTTGATAGAATCTACTGTGGCCTATGGTCCTGTTTATTTTAATACACAATCGAATTTTCAATTATCTCTGAATGATGTTAATATTCTTGATGCCTTGACACAATTTTAAAAACGCATGGTTATAATCACGCACCAGTATATGAGCTTATTTGCCTATCTTATGGAATTTATTTTATATTATTATCTTCTTTAAATCTTAAGTGTAAAGTTTTTGACACTCTTATTCAAACTATTTTGATTGAAACTAATTTTGCTAAATCAAAAGTCACCATTAGATGACAAATTAAGTGGGACAAAATTGATTTTCCAACTACTTGGACTTTAAACTCGGCAATGTCTTGCGGTCAATTAATTGATAATTTGACAAAATTTGATTTTTCACATATTACTCAAAACCCGGTGGAATGGTTTTTATTTGATCTGATGATAGATCAGTTGTTTATAATAGACATTCATTTCCTCATAATAAATTATTGCCTGTTATTCATCATGATTCTCCTATATGGCCATCATATGGCCCAGTAAGAAGTTATCCAGCTTCTCCACATAATATTGATAGAGACATCGTTGATAAAGTGCATGATACTACTAAATATGTTTAAAAAAACTTAAAATCAATCCTCAAAATAATTATATTCAGAATGCTAATAATGTTTCTGACAAAGATATTCCGACTGCATCGGAAATAGATTTTGACCCTAACAAATTTAAATGATTCCGGTTTAGATCGATTTTAGTCCATCATCCCTAGCAATAATACAAATTCAAAAATGTTTTTTAAGTGATAGATGGAACCAATTCAGACTTTGATTTTTCGAGACTTATAGTCCAGATGAACTACATAATATTTCTCAAGAATTTTATGAGGTGTGTGCTTTGCATAATCAGATTATATGCTTTGTGCCATGGTTTATAACTACTTTTGTGCCATTATATATTAATGCTTTAAAAACTTACCAAAAGAATGATGGTGAAACGGTTAACTAATAATATGGCAATCTCATTTGTTGCTTTTTAAAACTATTTATGGTCCCAAGCGAACCACTTGGCCTTGCTAGTTACTTAGCAGAAGACTTAAACACTTAATGGAAAAGCTTTAATTAAGTCAGCTTAGAATACTAAACTTTCTGAATAAACTGAAATGAATAATGTCTCAACGACAACTGAAATAAAAGAGGACGGAAATACTTGACACATAGTCTATGGAACTTCTAAGTAGAATAATCTGAACGACTACCGGGACAGGCCCCAAAGTAGCCACAACTGAATAAAATACTGAAAGGGGAAAAACATAGATAAAATTTAAAACCTCCAACTAGGAAATGGCCTCATCAATAGCATGACGATTATCCGGGCCTCAACGAAGCGACTGCTGAGGGACTCTGTCACCAACATCTATATCATAAAATGATGCAGGTCCTAAGGATGTTAGTACATGAAATGTATGGTATGTATATGAGCGAAATGGAAACTCAGGGTAGGGCAATATTTCAAAAGTAAGTAAATCATATATCAAAATAAAATTTCATAAGTAATAAATACCATGTATGCTAAAAATAAACATGCTGAAAATCTGTATATAAAACTTAACTTGCTTTGTCTTGGGGAATTTTTCTAACCGACAACCTCCACTATGATCATGGTGGTGATAAAGCGTCTTGCCTAAGCTACCAGAGCTATCCCCTACTTTGCCGAGGTAAGGGATAAAAAACTAGGGGAGTAGATCCATCCCACAACTGAGTCATCTCAGTGGCAAGTGAGGAATTATCTTCTGGTACAATCCTATCCTACACTGGCTACGTAGTTTATGAGTTCAAGTTATTATTACTTTCACTTATATCAGTACTTAATAGTACTCCTAAAATAACTTTAATAATGCTCATAACTTCAAGAGTAATACTTCTCAAAATGCTTTCTTGATCTTTTGGTACTTAGCCCAACTTTAGCTTTTCTCAAACTTTGCTCAACTCATCTCATTCTCTTTGATTGAATTTGTATCAACACAAAGTTTCTCAAAATCTTAACTTTATTCTCATTGATTTTGTAAATATATAAACTTTAGTACTTCTTAAACTAAGCACAAAAAATGTGCATATGCTAGTTTTTCTTTTCATGAAATAGATATAAGATTTTCATGAATACAACAATAACTTGAAACTCTTATTCAATTATTTGACTTCATGCTAAAAATCAGTAAAAGATATGATTATGTATGAAGAAGAATGTATGAACAAACATTTCGATGAAATTAACTAGTACTGGAGGAAATCTTGATTACATATTGTAAACATGATCTTGGGTAGAACTTGGAGACTGTAGATACTACAATATTAATAGGATTACTTTTGGAGGGCCTTACATACCTAAGAAATCAACTTCTTGGAAGAATTGGAATAATTCTTGAAAGCCCTAGCCTTGCCTTAGAGTATACGCTTGAGTTCTTGGGAGATTCTAACGTTAATGAGATGAAAAGTTTGTTCTGAAGGTTTATTAGGTGAAAACCAATTAATAAACATGTTTTACCACATAGAATCGGGTGCAAAATGACCAAGATGCCCTTCCAAATTAAAAGAGAAATTTTCCCAATTCATGCACATGTCCGCGTCACGCCAGGGGCACGGACGTGTGCTTTTCGCTAACTCCTGTTGAAAAGATTAAATAAAACGTAAGTGTGAGTCTGCGTCTGGGCACGTCACCTCCTGGGTGCACACCCTCACTGTCTCGAATGTTTTGTGAAATTATTTTTCGACCTAGTTGCTCTAAAATCGGGTTAAAACCATTGTGCCACTCAATTTTTTGCGCTTATCACAAATTCAGTCTTGGATTGCAAACAGAGCATGCGAAGATGTGTTACGCACATACTTCATTTCAAGGGGTATTTTGGTAATTTCACCATGTTCCTCAATATCTACCTCTTGAGATCATTCTTCTTTGAATGATAGCGATAGAAAGAGTTGGCTCAAAAGGTACAAGACTACTCAACTTAAACAAACATAAATCTTTGAGATCAATCCTGGAAATTTACCTTCAAGATCCTCATTGAGGCATTCAAACAAGTTTTGATATTTGGCCTTCATATCTTCCTCTGCTTCCCATGTGGCTTCCTCAACTCTCCTTGGTCCTCAATTTGCGAACTTGGTGGTCTAATATCTGCACTGGGATCTTTTCATACGTCATGTTGTCCTTGACCCTAATGCTCTCTAAAGGTACAACCAGCATGGGATTTCCCAAGAATTTCTCAAGCATGGAAATATGGAATACCGGATGTAAAGCAATCAACTCTGCTGGTAACTCCAACTCGTAGGCAACACTACTAACCCTTCTCACACTCTGGTATAGACCTATATATCATCGACTGAGCTTCCCCTTCTTCTCGAATCTCATAACTCCCTTCATCGAACACCTTCAGGTACACCCAATCACCTACCTCAAATTCCAAATCTCTACATCAAACATTAGTGTAAGACTTTTGTTGACTCTGGGCTGTCTTTAGTATTTCTTGGATAACTTTCACCTTCTCCAGCATCTAATGGACTAGATCAGGTCCTATCAATCCTGCCTCACAAACTTTAAATTACCCAATGGGTGATCTACACCTCCTCCTATAAAGGGCTCATACGGTGCCATCTATATGCTAGCCTTGAAACTGCTATTATAAGAAAGCTTAATCAAGGGTAAGTGTTCATCCCAGTTACCTTTAAAATCTATCACACATGCCTTCAACGTATCCTCAAGGGTCTGTATGGTTCACTCTGCTTACTAGTCTGTCTGTGGATGGAAGACTATACTAAGATTTTTACCTTTGTACCAATCCCTTTCTTAAAGGACATCCAAAATTGTGCGGTGAACTGAGCTCCTCTATCTAAGATAATGGGCATAGGGACCCCATACGGCCTAACAATCTCTTTAAGATAAATTCTGGCATAGTCCTTAGCTATATCAATCGTCTTGACAGGTAAAAAGTGAGTTGACTTGTTCATTCTATCTACTGTAACCCATATTGAATCATGCTGTCTACGGGATCGAGGTAAGCATGTTATGAAGTCCCCATGCTGATCATAACCCACTTCCATTCTGGAATTTCAATGTTCTAGGCTACACCACAAGGCCTTTGGTGCTCTGCCTTAACTTGCTGGCAATTCGAGCATCTAGATACTCTGCAATGTCCCTTTTTATACCATCCCACCAATGGACTTCTTGTAAATCTCAATACATTTTTCTTTCACCTGAGTTAATAGAGTATTTGGCATTATAAGCCTTAGCTAGGATCCTTCTCGAAGGCTATCAACACCCTGTAACAGCCCGGACCCACACGTGCATATATTGTCCGCTTTGCCAGCCATGGGTCGCCCATACGGCCATGGACCA
>JAPFFP010044103.1:0-12685 GCA_026153255.1 Solanum medicagineum
CAACTTAAGCTAAGCAAGCAGGTGACTCACCTACTTGCTTACTAAGTCCTACAAGCACCTCAATTATTTTCCTTCATTTAAGGCTGTAATCTACTTAATTCGACACAAAACATGTACTCACTCGACCCCTTTAAATGTTAGAAGCACATATAGCCCGTTAACACGAGATTCAAACACTTTTAAAATTTAGCGTCAATTTGTCTACTTCATTTCATGTTTCCTTTGAATTGTACTAGTATTGTAAGGTGTGGGGTGTTACAAGCACCATGGGTGAAAGGACCTAATGGTTGAAACCACATATCTCACCTTTGGAGAATTGCTTGATAAAGATTGAGACTAGAACTTGAAGTTTGAGTGAATTACTTAAGATCCGGAATGAGTTCTGGCACTTAAATTTTAAGTGAAATATTTGTCTGAGTGTTTGAGAGTATTGGGAAACGTGATATATGACTATGAAGGTCAAATATGGCTAAGTATACGTATTTTTATGGATGGGAAAAGTTAGTCCTAAGATGCAAAGGCCTTGGACTAAAAAAAAACAAACTGGCCAAAAATAACAGTAGTCTGCACTCCAACCGCGCCACGCAAGGGGCTCGGATCAACACTAAAAATTGCATTTTTTTGTATTTGCAAATTTTGATACAGTTGCTCTAAAATCAGGGTTAGACTCATTCCCTACTCAATTTTGCCCACTTACCAATAATATGAAGTCAGATTTTTGATATCACACATAGATTTTGATATATATGGAAATTATGATTTTGGGCACTTCCGAAGCACATTTTCAGGCACTTTTTGGGGTCATTTCAATTAGATTAGGTGGATTTTGATGTCATTCTTGGGATGAATTGGTTGCATGTATATTATGATTCTACTGATTAGAGAACCTATAGGGTTAAGTTCTAATTCCCTAATGAGCCCGTCCTTGAGTGGGAAAGTTACCCAAAGGTTAATTTCTAAGGGTTGCATTTATCATGTTTTGAGGATTAGGGATGTTAGGTCCAAAGTCCTTCCTATTGAGTCAATTCAAGTGGTTAATGAGTTTGGTGATGTCTTTGTCGATGTCCTTCTCTATGTTCCTCCCCAAAGGGAAAATAGACTTTATTATAGACTTTCTTCCCGATACTCCACCTATTTCCATTCCCCCTTACCATATGGTCCTAGTGGAATTGAAGAAGTTGAAGGATCAATTGAGGGATTTTTTGGAGAAGGGTTTCATAAGGACTAGTAAGTCACATTGTGGTGCACCGATGTTATTTGTGAAGAAAAAGGATGGTTCTCTTAGAATGTACATTGATTACTGGCAACTTAATAAGGTTACCATAAAGAACAAATATCCTCTACCAAGAATTGATGATCTTTTTGATCAACTTCAAGGGGCTAGTCACTTTCTTAAGATTGATCTTCGGTCCGGATACCACCAAGTGAAGGTGAGGGAGAGTGATATTCCCAAGACGACTTTTCGAAATAGGCATGGGCAGTTTGAGTTTGTGGTTATGTCCTTTGGGTTGACTAATGCAGCAACTATATTAATGGATCTCATGAATAGGGTCTTTAAACCCTACCTTAAAATATTTGTGGTTGTCTTTATTGATGATATATTGATTTATTCCAATAGTGAGGAATAGCATGTGAATCACTTGAGGTTGGTATTGTAAATTTTGAGGGAGATGTTGTATGCTAAATATGAAAATTTTGAATTTTGGTTGAAAGAGGTCATCTTTTTGGGGCATATGGTGTTGGGGGATGGTACTAAGATGGATCCTAAGAAAATGGAGGCGATAAGGAATTGGCCTAGACCCTTGACTCTTTCGGATATTAGGAGTTTCTTGGGTTTGTGAGTTATTACCGGAGGTTTGTAAATGGGTTTTCCTCTATTGCTTCCCCATGACTAAGTTGTCCTAAAAGAAGGAAAGTTTGTTTGGACAGATGAATGTTAAAAGAATATTCAAACCTTGAAAGATAAGCTTGTCTCTGCTCCTATCTTAACTCTATCAGAAGGGTTGGAAGGATTTATGGTTTATTGTGATGCTTCAAGGATTGGTTGGGGCAGGTTAGGTTGAATGAAGTTGAAAATGGTGGTGTAGTGGTGGTTGATTCTTCCGTATCTTCTTTGATTGAGGAAGTCAAGTTAGAGTTGGACACTTTGGTAAAGACTGGTAAAGCGGGAGTTTTCTCTCAAGGGGGAGATGCTACCCTTAGGTATCATAGCAGCTTGTTTTCGCCTAATGTTGATGACTTGAGGGAGTTGATTTTGAAGGAGGCTCATGATTCATCTTACTATATTCTTCCTGTTTCCATGGGAACGGATAGAGACTATGGAGAGGTATCTTGGTGAGGTAGGTGTGATGGCTTTGTTAGTACCAAATTTTGTTATTGATGTTTTGGAGGAGATGAGGTTGACAAGAAAGAGATTTCGGAAGGCTCAAAGTAGGAAAAAGTCATATTCCAATATGAGAAGGAGAGAACTTGAGTTTAAGATTGGTGATTGGGTTTACTTGAAGGTCTCACACATGAATGGTATGGTCTAGTTTTGCAAGAAAGGTAAATAGAGCCCAGGGTTTGTAAGGACTTATAGAATTTTGAGGAGATTTGGTAAGGTTGCATATGAATTGGAGTTGCCCATTGTTATGAAAATGGTTAATCCAGTCTTCCATGTGTCTATGTCGAGGAGATATGTTAGTGACCTAAGTGCCATACTGCCCATGGAGGTTATGGATGTTGTGGAGGATACTTTGACCTATGAGGAGGTCACTAGTTGAGATATTGGATAGACAAGTAAAAGTTGAGGAACAAAGATATAGTGACATCAAAATTTTGGCCCCGTTGCCTGGGAATACTACTAGACTTAATTCAAGTAATTTGGGAACTAATCCTTATTTCCCTCATTTTATGTTTTTATTGTTTTTATTTTCTTTCAGGGTATAAGTTCAGTATATGCCCAACATGCAAAGTCGAGGCATACCTTTGTCTCCCTTTGACCTAGAGATCCAGAGAAGACTAAGAAGAATGGCTAAGATAATGCCAACTATGCGGCAAATGCGGCTTTGAACCAGAATGAGAATGATAATGCCAGCAATGAAACCCCACCTCCTCTTGAGGATATTACTCTACAGAGATAGTACTTCAATGTAGATACTTATCGGTGGAATCAATATCAACTGAACCCTATGGCTATGAAGGCGACCTAAGCTATTGTGTTACCACCATTATCAACTGACATAAAGTTTTTGGATTCAAGTGGGGTACTTCAGATGCTGCAGAACTATGGGTTGTTTGCCGACCAACCATTAGAGGATCTGTATAGGCATCTACATAACATTGCATTTGTTTGCAAGAGTTTTGGAAACACAAAATCAATCTATAGATGCTGTTGAACTTTTTCTCTTCCTATTATCTCTGATAGGAAACGCAATACTATGGATATCCAAGCTCTCACAGAGTTCAATCACCAATTGGACTGAGGTACAGAGGGCCTTTTTGAAGAGGTACTTCCCGAGATCGAAGAAGCGCAAGTTAAAAGACCAAATTAACAAATTTGAGCAACTTCTTGGTGACTCGATCAATACTACATAGGAGTGGTTCACTAAATGCTTAAGGAATGTCCCAGACCATAAAATTTTGATGACGCCTTGGTGGAGATCTTCTACCGTGCCTTGGATGAGAATAGTCAAGCCTGTGCTTATACAATTATGGGGGACATGTTCTTAGATCAACCATTTACAAGGATTGTTAAAAGGATGGAAAGAGTGATCAAGACCAATCGTGCGTAGGGGTAAAGAGATAGAGCATCTACCAAAAGTTTATGTCCTATCAGTATTGGTTTGAAGCAAGCTAAAAAAAAATGATTATGCAAGAGCTTGCTCAAATCTATACAGGTATGGAGGTGATGATGAAGCAAAATCAAGAATGCGTTAATGTAATTATTCATTGCTCTCCATGAGCACCCATGTATGATGATCCCTACTATGAGGAGAACACTTGCTTTATTTCTAATCAAACAGAGAGTTCTCAGACCAATGCCCAAGGATCCAATCAGGATTATTGGTGCCAAAGTCAAGGAAATCAAAGTCGAAACTTTAATTTAGAAGGAGATTTCATAGACAATTGTGGAGGGTACAATAACAGGAATCAGTGCCAAGACAAAGATGTAGATTGAGGACAAAGAGATGGTTACAAAAATAGTCCTTATGTGATACCACAGAATTGTGACATCGGTGCTTGTAGTTCTAGAATTATGGAGATATTTGACTACCTGTTGCAACAATTGAGAAATAGGATGAGACTTCGAGGGTGATAAAATCTGAGATCTCTAGTATAAATCAGAAAATTGAGTCTCATTTTGTTGCCATCAAACATGTTGAGCAACAGTTTGGTCAAGTGTTAACTCAACTCGACCAGTGTTAGAGGGGTATACTGCCTAGCAACACAATTTAGAATCCAAAGAATAAGGAGGAGTGCATGGTGGTTACTGCTCGTGGTGGTAAGAGTACCATTGATCCTCCTATGCTGGTAGATGAGGATGATGTTTGAGAGGAGATAGTTAGGGGAAAGAATGCGAAAAAAAGAGATGATAGTGGCAAGGATGGGGTGAATGATATTGTAGATGCACCACTGAAGCTGAAACCTATTCGCAGGCCTCCTACTATATTCCGTCAGAGAATTAAAAAGATGGAGGAGGAATCCAAGTTCAAGAACATTCTCTCCATGCTGAAACACCTCTCTATCAACATCTCTCTCATTGAGATGTTGGAGAAGATGCTAGGGTATGAAAAGTTCATGAAAGGTCAGGTTACAAAGAAGCACACTGTGAGTCATGAGCTCTCTTAAAAGCTTCAACACTGCAGTGCATTTACTACGAGGTCCTTTGTTTAAAAGAGAGAAGTTCCTGGTGCTTTTTTGCCATACGCTTCACCAAAATTAATCTAATACCCCTTGCGGTCTTTAAAAAGCTAGGACTAGGAGCCCCTACTTCGATGAACATGTGGTTATTGATGGCTTATCACTTAGTGAAGAAGCTTGTGGGAATACTTTACAATGTGCTTATGAAAGTGGATAAATTCATATTCCCCATAGGCATTGTGATCCTAGACTGTGATGTTGACTTCGAAGTCCCTATTCTTTTTGGAAGGCCATTCTTAGTAACTGGTCGTACCTTGGTGGATATGGAGAGGAGCCAACTCATGTTCAGATTGGGAAAAGATGAGGTCGTGTTGAATATCTTTAACCAGGCAAAGAAAGAAGATGATATGAGGGTGCTCTATGTTGTTTAGAATGTTGATGATGCTGAGCCAGAAGTACCACTGGAGGTGAGAATGGGTGTCGATAGTTTTGAAGCTGTACTAATGAACTTTGGTAGTGATGGCATCCCTGATTATGAGGAGACAGTGAATGTGTTAGGGGTATCTTACACTCCTAGGCACCAAGCTAAGTTGGAGCTGGATTTGCAGAATCGAGAGTCACCACCCACCAAGCCATCCATAGAAAAACCATGGGTGCTAAAGTTTAAGGCTCTTCCAACACATCTGAGATATGTATTTTTGGGCACTACCAACACCTTGCCAGTCATAGTTGCTAGGGACCATAATGATGAGCAGGTGGATGCCTTTGTCATGGTACTTAAAAAGTTCAAAAAGGTCAGTTGATGGACGATTACAGATATATTGGTATCCCTCCCAAGATATGTACACATAAAATACAATTGGTCAAGGAATACAAGTCGAGTATTGTGCATCGAAGGAATCTCAACTCCCCTATACAAGGGGTCATACACAAAGAAATCATCAAATGGTCGGATGCATGAGTAATCTATCTAATTGCTGAAAGTGAAGAAGAAAGCCCAGTTAAGTGTGTTCCGAATAAAGGGGGAATCACTGTGGTTCCAAATGCCAACAATGAATTGATTCCTATGTGGCTAGTTACTGGATGGAGAGTGTGCATGGTCTACCAGAAGCTGAATTTGTCAATAGAAAAGGACCACTTCCCTATGCCTTTAATGGATTAGATGCTAGACCGATTGGCTGTAAAGGGCTAGTACTTCTTTGTTGATAGGTATTCGGGCTACAACAAGATCACTATTGGTCTAGAAGATCAGGAGAAGATGATGTTCATATGCCCCTATGGCACCTTCCCATTCAAGAGGATGCCATTCAGGTTGTGTAATACTCCAACAACATTCCAAAGGTGCATGATGTCCCTAGACATGGTGGAGGACACTATTTAAGTCATCATGGAAGACTTTAGTGTTGTTAGGGATTCATTTGAGGACTTCTTGAAACTCTTAAATGCTGTATTAAGAAGGTGTGAGGAGTGCTATATGGTGCTAAATTGGGAAAAGTGTCACTTTATGGTGAAGGAGGGCATTGTGTTGGGGTACCAATTCTCCATCAAAGCAATTGAAGTTGGTAGAGCTAAATTGGAAGTGATCAAGAAGCTTCTCCTACCCATCTCCATGAAGGGTGTGAGGAGCTTCCTAGGATATGCAGGGTTCTACCAGCGTTTCGTAAAAGACTTCTCTAAAATTGCACATCCATTGTGCAAGTTTCTTAAGAAGGATGCTATGTTTGTGTTTGATGATGCATGGCTCAAAGCCTTTGAAGGATTGAAGCAAAAGCTGATTTCAGCCACGATCGTCATAGCTCCAGATTGGTCAAAGCCCTTTGAAATCACGTATGATGCAAGTAAGGTTGTGGTAGGTGTGGTACTGGGACAACAAAAAGAAATGATATTCCATCCTATATACTATGCTAGCAAGACCCTAAACATAGCCCAGAAGAACTACACTATCACTGAGCAAGAGTTACTTGTGGTGTTCTTTGCGTTCGAGAAATTCAGGTCATATCTATTGGAGACCAAACTAGTGGTGCATATAGACAACTTAGCATTGCGGTAATTGATGTCAAAGAAGGATGAAAAACCATGGTTGATAAGATAGGTACTCCTCCTTCAGGAATTTGATTTGGTATGTCATTTATAGAAAAGGGGCCAAAAATCATGTCGGAGCTTACCTTTCCAGGCTAGTAGATGGGGCAATGGCAATGTTTAATGATGGATTAGATATCGACAATTCATTCCAAGATGGGAGAGTGTTGATAGCGTCCAATGATTTAGTACCATAGTTTGCAAACTATGCAAAGTACTTGGTAAGCGATATTGTGCCGCCTGATCTAAATTCCCACCAGCCCTAGAAGTTCATATCTGATGTAATAAAGTTCTTTTGGGATGATCGATACTTGTTTTGTGTATGTATGGATGAGATTTTTCGTCCTACGTTCCTAAGGTTGAGATGATTAGTATCATTAAGGCATGTCACTCGTCGCTGGTAGGTGGACATTGTAGTGAAGTTCGGACATTACACAAGATCTTACAGTATGGTTATTATTAACCCACAATCCACTAGGATGCTCATGACTATGCCAAAGCATGTGATAGGTGCTAGAGAGAAGGTAGTGTTTCTCGCAAGCATAACTCCCTCTAAACAACATTATTGTGATTGAGTTATTTGATGTGTGGGGAATAGACTTCATACGCCCCTTTGTTAGCTCGTATGGAAATAAATACATCTTGGTTGTTGTAAAGAACATATCAAAATAAGTGGAGGTAGTTGCTCTACCCAATAATGAAGGCAATAGCATCACATCCTTTCTAAAAAAAGAATATCTTTTCAAGGTTTGACACCCCTCAGGTGATCATTAGCAACGAAGGTTCTCATTTCTGCAATAGATTATTCAAGGCTCTATTCTAAAAGTATGGAGTAAAACATTAGGTGACAAAACCTTACCATCATCAGACACGAGGACAAGTGGAGGTGTATAATTGGGAAATTAAATTGATTCTATCCAAGACTGTGAATGTAAATCGGATAGATTGGCCACGAAAATTTGATGATGCATTATGGGCATATCGGATAACATTCAAGACCCCAATAGGCATATCTGTGTACCAACTAGTATCTGGGAAAGCATATCATTTGCCAAAGGAGCTTGAGTATAAGGAGATGTGGATCCCAAAAATTGCCCGAAAAAGTGCCTTTCAAGTGCCCAGAATCGTAATTTCCATATATCTCAAAATCTATGCGCATTGAAAATCTGACTTCATATTCTTGTTCAGGGGGTCAAATTGAGTGGGAAATGGGTCTAATTCCTAATTTTTGAGCAAATGAATCACAATTTTGATTTCTCAAAAATAAAATTCTAGAGAGGTTTTCACGCCCATAGCGCGATGCGCTAAGGGCGCGCCTCAGTACAAATTTTGCCCAGTTTTTCTATCTCGGTCCAAGGCTTTGGGTCTTGGGCCTAAGTGTTCCCATGCATGAAAATGCCTATACTCAACCTTATTTCACCCTCATATCATTCAACACATTTCCAAATACACTCCCAAACACTTATATAATATTTCATCTCCTAAATTCAAGCCCCGGATTCTAAGGCTCTCATTCAAGCTTCAAGTTTCCATCTACAATCTTCATCAATCTATTCTCCAAAGCTAAGATATGTGGGTTTCTTTCATGAGTTCCTTTCACCTATGATACACTATTTCCTTTTACTTAAAATTGCATGATTTAAACTTGATTTACTCATGGGTCTTAATTAGTATGAATTTCGCTGCACACTATGTTAGTGTTTCATTAAATTATGTCTATTTTAGCATGTTTTGAGCTATGAATCTTAGATCTAATGTGAGATTTGATGAAGTATTTGGCTGTATATTGCTTGAGGGTGTTACAAAGTATTTATTGATAGTTTCACATTGGATTTTCTAGCATGATTACAATCTTGAATTGCATGGTTTTACACTAGCATTACACATTCGCCAAGTGTTTGCAAAAAAGTTCAGTTATGGTTGAGGAATTGAAGGTCCAATGTATGTCTTATGAGTTGAATGACTATATGATCATGAAATGAACATATATATTTATGGTTTTCTCCTATATTGTGTTAGAATGTAACCATGCCCTACTCGAGGGTTGCACACCGAGTAACCATGTCGAGGGGTTCGTACCTTGATAACCATGTTAAGGGGTTTATATCTTGATAATCATGCCAGAGGGTTTGTACCTTGGTCACCAAGGGTTGTAGGGTGCGATGATCCACCAACCATGTCAGGGGCTTTGTACCTTAATAACTATGTTGGGGGGTTTGTATCTCGGTCACCACGGGTGGTATGGTGCGACGATCCAAAAACAGATTGATGGGGTTGGTACCTCTATCACCAAGGGTGGTAGGGTGCGATGATCCACGAATATTACAGTGGTCTCTTCTTAAACATGTAATATGTTCTATACAGGCATGATTGACCACATAGCATCTCATAGGTATGCCATATTGTTATTTGCTACTCATTGCCTATGCTTATGCATTTTGATTTTGTTCTTATCTCTTGTTGCATTGCATCCTACATATTTAGTACATTCAGATGTACTAACGAATACTCTATGCCTACATGATGTAGCCATGTAGGAACTCGAGCACCGCTTTATCATCATCCTCCACATGGCTAGTACGACATCTCACAAGCTCTTGGGTGAGTCCTCCATTTCGGGACGATGCTTATGATCTCATGCTCTGTTCTAAGTATATTTTTTTATGTAAATGTTGACTATGAGAGTGAGTCTAGTAGCTTATCTTGGCCCCCGCTAAGTATCTATGTTTTCAGGGTGTTGTTGGACGTGTTCGTATTATGCTTTGGGTTTTGACTCTCTATCTTAACTCTTGATGATTATGATATGAGAATTGTCCGTTAGCCCTGTTTGTCCTTATCTAATATCTGCTGTTGTATTTTATTACTTTTGTGAGCAAGGATGTGCGTATGATATGCTAAGTGGCTTGTTTGGGGTTCCTTCGAGTTCCCCATCCTCCGTGTCACGTCTATGCCCTAGGCTTGGGTCATGACAGTGGGCGTTGAAGAAGTTGAATCTAGAGTGGAATGATGTGGAAAACTCAAGATTGAGCCAACTCAATGAGCTTGATGTATTATCATGACCCAAGCCTAAGGCCTTGACGTGAATCGGTGCAATCGGAACTTGAAGGGACCCCAAGCAAGCCTCTTAGCACATTCATTACACATCCTTGGTTGCGGAAGCAATAAAATAATAACAAGAGATAGTAATTTGGGATAACCAAAGCTAAGGGACATCTTTCATATCGTAAACAACAAGAGTCAAGAGACAGCGAAATCTTATAGAATTACACATGACATGTCCAACAATACCTCTACTACATAAATAAGAGTGGGGGCCAAGACAAGCAACCGGGCTCACCTTCATAGTCAACATGTACATAAAAGAGAGATAGTATTAGAACATAGTATGTAATGGAGGACTCACAAAAGACATTGAGAGAGGTCATATTAGCCACGTGGAGGAGGATGAACAAGTGGGGCTCTGGTTCCAACATGGTGACATCATGTAGGCATAGACTATGTGTTAGTACATTTGAATGTACTAAGTATGTAGGATGCAATGCAGCAATTGATAAGCACCATAACTAAAATGCATAACATAGGTAATGGATGAACAAGAGCAACATGGCATGTATGGATGATGCTTGAAGTAAAACCTTGCAAATATAAAACATAAAACTTGTGTAAGGAGAGACCATTATAGGGTATATCAAAGGTCTACCACCCCCTTGGAGAGGCGAACAAGGTATAAACCTCTCAATAGGTTGATGAGTTACAAACCCCCCAACAAGGTTGATTGAGCAAAAACCCCCCAATAAGTTTATCAAGGTACAAACCCCTCGACATGGTTACACGGGCCTACCATCTCTCGAACGAGGCGATCGAAGTACAAACCCCTCTACAAGGTTACCAGAGCCTGCAACCCCCTGAGTGAGGCTTGGTCAATTGCCAACACTATAGGGATAACATCATATACATACAAACCTTTCATCATCATACAATCATTCAACTCATAAGACATGCATTTGACCTTCAAATCCTTACGAAACCCATAACCGGACATTTTATCAAACACTTGGCGGGTGTGTAGTGCTAGTGTAAAACCGTTCAATTCAAGAGTGTAAGAAAATCCAATGTAAATCCTTCAATAGATAGTTGGTAATACCCTTAAGAAATATACATCAAAACCCTTCATCAAATCTCATAATAGATCTTAGATTCATAGCTCAAAACATTCTAAAACAATAATAATTTCATGAAACCCCAACATAGTGTGCAGTGAAATTCATAATAATTAAAACTCATGAGTAAATCAACTTTAAATCATGCAATTTTAAATAAAAGGAAGCTTGGGTATCATTGGAGAAAGGAACCCATGAAAGAAACCCACATAGCTTAGCTTTGGAGAATAGCCTGGTGAAGATTGGATATGGAGACTTGAAGCTTGAATGATAACCTTAGAATCTAGATGGGTTTTGAGACTTGAATTTAGGAGATGAAATATTATCCAAGTGTTTGGGAGTGTGGTTGGGAATGTCTTGAATGATATGAGGGTGAAATAAAGCTAAGTACAGGCATTTTCATTCATGGGAACACATAGGACCAAGTCCCAACAGTCTTGGACCGAACTAGCAAAATAGTCAAAAAATACACATCTCTGAAGCCTGGCTGCGACGTGGCTAGAGCGCGCAAAGCTCACTAGAATTCGCATTTTGGAAATTTAAAATTGCTAATTGTTTGCTCTTAAATCTTTTTTCCCTTCTCATATCAACATAAGACTTTTGTTGGCTTTGGGCTGTTTTCACCCTTTCTCTAATCATCCTTACCTTCTCCATAGCATCCATAACCAAATCTGGACCCAACAAAGCTATTTCTCCAACTTCAAACCACCCAACTAGTGATCTACAATGTCTACCATAGAGAGCCTCAAAAGGAGAGATTCCAACGCTAGAATGATAGCTATTGTTATAGGCAAACTCAATCAACAAAAGATGATTATCTTAATAACCCTTAAGCTCTAATACACAAGCCTTAAGCATGTCCTCAAGTGTTTGGATAGTTCTTTTGGCTTGGCCATCTATTTGAGGGGGAAAGGCCATACTAAGCTTTACCTTGGTTCCATGACCTCCTTGGAAGGACCTCCAAAAGTGTGAAGTGAATTGTGCACCACGATCCGATATGATGGAAAAAGGAACCCCATGCAACCTCACTAAGTCATAAATGTACAACCTAGCATAATCTTCAGCCCCGTATGTAGTCTTAACTAGTAGAAAGTGAGCCGATTTGGTCATGCTATCAACCACAACCCAAATGGCATCAAAACACTTTCTAGTCTTGGGCAACCCAACCACAAAATCTATATTAATCTCCTCCCACTTCCATGTAGGAATCTCTATGTCTTGGGCTAGGCCACCCGGCCTTTGATGTTCGGCTTTGAATTGTTAGCAACTTTGACAACCGGAGACACATTTGGCAATGTCCCCCTTTATGCCTCCCCATCAATACACCTCTCTCAAATGACTAGACATCTTAGTAGACCCGGGGTGAATAGAGTAAGAAGAACCATTATCCTCATCAAGAATCTTTTCCTTCAGCACATCAACACAAGGCACACACAACCTACCTTGGTATCTAAGGGCACCATCTCCCCCTTGGGAGTAAACCTCCAGCTTTCCCCTTTTCACCAAGGCCTTCAATTCTAACAAGGAGGGATCAAGAGCTTGCTTATTTTTCACCTCCGCAACCAATGAAGATTTAGAACCATCATCAACAACAACACCACCAT
>JAPFFP010044104.1:0-12682 GCA_026153255.1 Solanum medicagineum
ATAGTACGAGTTGGTTCTCCCGGGCCTTATCGGCAACGGGTGCCAGTCCACCCTAACGGGGCATGGGGTGTGACAGTTTCATAGCTCAAAACATGCATAGTCTCAATAGATAAAATCAATTCATGGAATAAGCTTGAAATAGATATTCATGCATTATCAATCCGTACTTCATAAAACCCCAACATAATTTATATTCATTATCCATAATAAGAGATATCCATAGGTAATATAACTTGAAAATATGCAACTTTTATGAAAAGAGAAGGTAGGGCTCCATGGGTGAAAGGACCCATGGATGAAGACCCACACACCTTAAACCTTGAATTCCTTGAGGTGAACTTGAAGTAGACTTAGAGCTTGAAATGAGTCTTTGATTCTAAAATTGAGCTTGAAATCTTTAGATTTGAGTGAGAAAATTGATAGAGTCTTGGAGAGTTTTAGAAAGGGTTTTGTAAGTTATAGAGTCGAAAAATGGCCCAGAATGGGTGGTTTCATGTTTAAGTAGGCATGGTCCTATGACCCCAATGCCCTTGCCCAAAATAGAAAAACCAAGAAAAATAATACACTGGTCCGCACCCTAGGCGTGACGCGGACCACAACATACACTTGTCCATGCCCCAGGTGCGTCGTGTCCTGGGCGCGGACATACACTGGATAAGTAAAATTAGCGAAAATTATTTTTCACTATGGGTTCTCTAAAATCCGGGTTATACCCATTTTCTATTCAATTTTGCCCCCTAATAGAGAATATGAAGTTAGATTTTTGAAATTATACACTGATTTTGAGATATATGAAAGTTATGATTATTGGACATTCCGAAGCACATGAGGGGCATTTCACCGATGCTAGTAGTTCTAGAGTTGAGGAGATGTTTGACTACTTGTTGTAGAAATTTGATACATAGGACGAGACTCTGAGGGGGATGAAATCTAACATCTACAGCATAAATAAGAAAATCGAGTACCATTCGGTTGCTATCAAATAGCTTGAGCAGCAGTTTGGGCATATGTCAAATCAGCTCAACCAACATTAGATAGTTACACTGCCTAGCAACGTAATTCAGAACCCAAAGAATAAAGGGAAGTGCATAGCAGTTACTACTCATGGTGGCAAGAGTACCATTGATCCTCCCATGCCAACAGATGAGGATGATGTTCTAGAGGAGACAGTTGAGGTTAAAAATGCAAATACCAGATATGATCATGGCAAGGATTTGGTGAGTGATGCTACAGAGGCGCCACAGAAGCTGAAGTCCATTCTAAGATCTCCACTTCCGTTCCCTCAAAGAATTAAAAAGAAGGAGGAGGAGGGGAAGTTCAAGCACTTTCTCTCCATGCTGAAACAACTCCCCATCAACATCTCTCTCATTGAGATGTTGGAGAAGATGCCAGGGTATGTGAAGTTCATGAAGGACCTACTTATGAAGAGGCACACTGTGAGTTAGGAGCTCTCCCAAGAGCTTCAACATTGCAATGCAATTGCTACGAGGTACTTGGTGCAAAAGAGAGAAGATCCCAACACTTTTACCATACCCTGCACTATTAGAGTTGTGAAGTTCACAAGGACATTGTGTGATCTAGATGCCAACATAAGCCTAATGCCCCTTGCGGTCTTTAAGAAGCTAGGTTTGGGAGCTCCTACTCCAATGAACATGTGACTATTGATGGCTAATCGCACGGCGAAGAAGCCTGTGGGAATACTTTATGATGAGCTTGTCAAAGTGGATAAATTCCTATTCCTCAAATTTTGTGATCCTGGATTGTGAGGTTGACTTCGAAGTCCCTATCATCTTTGGGAGGCCCTTCTAAGCTATTGGATGCACCTTGGTGGACTTGGAGAGGGGCCAACTCAAGTTCAGGTTGGCAAAAAATGAGATAATGTTCAATATGCATCTTCAAATATGCAAAGGAAGAGGATGATTTGAGGGTGGTATCTATTATTGAGAATGTTGATGATACTGAGCCAGAAGTACCACTTGGGGTGAGGCTGGGTGTCGACACTTTGGAAGCTGTAGTTACGAACTTTGATAGTGATGGAATCCCAGCCTATAAGGATACAGTGAATACAGTGAATGTGTTGGGGGTATCCTACACCCCTAGGCGCCAAACTAAGTTGGAGTTGGACTTACAAATCGAGAGTCACCACCTACCAAGCCATTCATAGAGGAACTACTGATACTAAAATTGAAGGCTCTTCCATCTCATTTGAGATATGCATTTTTTAGACCAATAACACCTTGCAAGTCATAGTTTCTATGGACCTAACTGATGAATAGGTGAATGCCGTTGTCATGGTACTTAAATAGTTCAAGAAGGCTATTTGGTGGACGATTATAGATATTATTGGTATCCCTCTCGGGATATGTACACATAAAATCCAGTTGGTCAAGGACTACAAGACAAGTATTGAGAACCAAAGGCATCTCAATCCCCTACAAAGAAATCATCAACTAGTTGGATGCAGGAGTGATCTATCTTATTACCAACAATGAATGGGTGAGCTCGGTTCAGTATGTTCTGAAGAAAGATAGTATCACTGTGGTCCCAAACGCTAACAATGAGTTGATTCTCATGCAGCCAGCCACTGAATGAAGAGTGTGCATGGACTACAGGAAGCTCACTGCATTGACAGAAAACACCACTTCTCTATGTCGTTCATGGATCAAATGCTAGATCGACTGGCTGGAAAGGGTTGGTGCTGTTTTCTGGATGGGTATTCGGGATATAACCAGATCACCATTGCTCCAGAAGACAAAAAAAGACAATGCTCACATGTCCTTATGGCACCTTCGTATTCAAGAGGATGCCATTCGGGTTATGCAATGCTCCAGCAACATTCCAAAGATTCATAATGTATATCTTCTCAGACATGGCGGAGGAAACTATTGAAGTCTTCATGGATGATTTTAGTGTGGTTGGTGACTCATTTGAGGATTGCTTAAAAAACACTTGCATGCTGTGCTGAGAAGGTGTAAGGAATGCCATCTGGTGCTGAATTAGGAAAAGTGTTACTTCATGGTGAAGGAGGGCACTATGTTCAAAAAATCTCCATCAAAGGAATCGAGGTTTATATAGCTAAAGTGGACGTGATTGAGAAGCTTCCCCTACCCTTCTCTGTGAAAGGTGTGAGGAGCTTCCTAGGGCATGCAGTGTTCTACTGGCTTTTCATAAAAGACATCTCTAAAATTGCACATCTATTGCGCAAGTTATTTGAAAAGGATACTAAATTTGTGTTTGATGATGCATGCCTACAAGCCTTTGAAGAATTGAAGCAGAAACTGATTTCAGCCCTTATAATTGTAGCTCCAGATTGGTCAAAGCCTTTTGAAATCATATGTGATGCAAGTGAAGTTGCGCTAGGTGTAGTATTGGGACAGAACCAAGAGAAGATATTACATCCCATATAATACGTATCAAAGCCCTAAATATAGCCTATAAGAACTATACTGTCACTAAACAAGAGCTACTCTCGGTGGTCTTTGTGTTCAAGAAATAAAGGTCATATCTATTGGGGACCAAAGTTTTTGTGCACAAAGACCACTCAGCACTGCGATACCTGATAGCAAAGAAGGATGTCAAACCATGGTTGATGAGATAGGTACTCATGTTTCAAGAAATTGATTTCAATGTCATCAACAAAAAACGGACCAAAAATCAGGTTGCAGATCACCTTTCCAAGTTAGAAGATGGAGCCATGGATAAGTTTGATGATGGATTAGAGATCAATGACTCATTCCCAAATGAGAAAGTGTTTGCAACATACCATGATTTGATACCATGGCTTGCATACTATGCAAACTACTTGGTTAGAGATATTGTGGCACCTGGTTTGAATACCCACCAATGCCACAAGTTCATGTCTGATGTGAGAAAATTTGTTTAGGATGATTCATAGTTGTTTTGTGTATGCACTGATAGAATTATTCACTAATGTACTCTTGACGTCGAGATGATGAGTATGCTCGAGGCATATCACTCGACGATGGTAGGTGGGCATCATAGTTGAGTCCAAACAACATTCATATTTGAAATTTGGTGATTGGGTCTATTTGAAGGTCTCACCCATGAAGTGTGTGGTACTGTTTATCAAGAAAGGGAAGTTAATCCCAATGTTTGTGGGTCCTTATAAAGTTTTGAGGAGAGTGGGTAAGGTTGCATATGAGTTGGAGTTGCCTATGGAGATAGACATGGTTCATCCGGTCTTCTATGTGTCCATGTTGAGAAAGTGTGCGGGTGACCCAAGTGCTATAGGGCCTTTGGATGTTGTGGGTGTTGTAGAGGATAATTTGACTTATGAGGAGGTCTCGGTGGAGATTTTAGATAGACAAGTGAAGAGGTTGAGAAACAAAGATATAGCTTTCGTCAAGGTCCTTTGGAGGAACCAACAAGTTAAAAGTGCCACATGGGAAGCCGAGACGGACATGAGAAAGTGATACCCATATCTCTTCCACTCTACTCAAGCCAAAGATACTAATTTAAGTCCCCCTATATGATTTCAAATCATAAGTTTTATCCCTTACGTCATTTTGCATGCATTCATGTTTATGTTGACAATTTTATGGTGATTTTGACATTCATGTTGAGATTATGAAAGTGATCTTTAAATGCATTTCCTGCATTCATGTTTGGCTGAAATCTTCATCATTACATCCCTTATGTACGTTTCTTTGACATTCGGGGATGAATGTTCCCAAGGGAAGATATTGAAATGCCCAAAAACACCCCAAAAATGTGCTTGAGAAATGCCCATAATCGTAATTTCAATATATGTCAAAATCCATGTGTGATATCAAAAATTTGAATTCATATTCATGATCAAGGGGAAAAATTGAGTGGAAAATGTGTATAACCCTGATTAAGAGGAACCGTAGCGAAAAATAATTTTTGCAAAACTTTGAATAATAGTAGACATTCGTGCCCTGGCAGTGATGTGTAAGGGACGCAGATTAGTGTTGGAGTTTCTTGCGCGATGGGTCCGTGTCACGGACATGACACGGACCAGTACAATATTTCCCTGACTTTTTCATTTCATCCCAAGGTCCTTCGGGTCATAGGCCCATGCCCACCTATGCATAAAACACCTGTACTTCGCCATTTTTCAACTCTATATCACTCAAGACTCTCTCAAAACCCTCTCCAAGACTAAACTAAATATTTCATCCAAATTCAAGTGTCTCAAGCTTAATTTCGGATCTCAAGAACTCCATTAAAGCTTCAAGTCTCCTTCAAGTCTACATCAAGAAATCCCCAAATTTAGGTATGTGGGTTTCATCCATTGGGTCCTTTCACCCATGGAGCCCAACATTTCTATTATACGAAAATTGCATGTTTTCAAGTTGTATTATCTATGGGTATCTTCTTTTATGGATTATGAGTATAAATTATGTTGAGGTTTTATGAAATGTTGATTAAATATGCATGTTTATCTATCTCAATCTTATACTAAGAGTTGGTTTTGTCTATTGAGACTATGTAAGCCTTGAGTTATGAAACTATGATCTGTAATGAGATTTGATGATGGATTTCAAGGTATGTTACACAAGTGTTTTACAATATGTTAGTGGGTTGATTTGTATTGAGTTTTATCACATGATTTCACTCTGGAATTGCATAATTTTAAACAAGCATTACACTCCCACCAAGTGTTTGATAAAATGCCAAGTTAAGAATTCTCAGGCTATGTATATGTTTTACAAGTCAAGTGACTTCATCATGAATATAGGCTATCAAGTATGTTATGAATTCATGAAATTATCTATAATTATGCAAGTACGATGTTAAGCCCTATTTTCAAGATTTACCTCTTGTGAGCCATTCATTTAAAGCAAGGGTTCATTATGATTATGATCTATTCTCATGTTTCAAGTTAGGCTCACCATTAGAGGTCAAGTTTGTTTAAGAGCTACTCATGTTATGATTCTATGTCAATTACAAGTTACTAAAGATATGATTATTTCAAGTATTCCATGGGATTAGACTTAGCATCGATGGATTGGATGTCAGCGTGGACTATCTTCAAGGGTCCACACTCTTTTCCGTAAACTATGCACCAACATAGGATTATGTTATACCCTTTCTATACTAGTGGATCCATTTAGTGCACTTCTTAATGAAATCCTTTCTGAAATTGGGTCATGTTCCCGTAAGGAGGGTTACTTCATATAAAATGGGTCATGTTCCCGTAAGGTGAAGTATGGTTTACCTTGGCAAGTAGACCACCTCTTTACCAATGAAGGGTACTCATCGGGATTCCAAGTTGTAGCTCACTTCGTCTTATACTTTTTCGGTTGAGGTCTCTTCCCACACATGTATTATGTTCTATGAAAGTTGAATGATTTATAAGCATGTTTTACTTCAAGCCTCGATCATGCATGCCATATTGACATTATGCTATCTATTGACTATTATTATGAAATTTGACTATGTTGGCTTATGTCTTGTTGCATTTTGATCCTAGATACTTAGTACATTCAAATATACTAACATATACTTTATGCCTATATGATATCACCATGTGGGGACCGGAGCTTTTCTTGATCATCCTCCACGTGTTTAGTGAGGTTATTCGAAGATAATCTTTGTGAGTCCTCAAGTTCGAGGATACTATCTACTTTCTCTTGCTATCTCTAAGAATACTTTATGTTGAATATTTGACATTATGAGGGTGAGCCCGGAAAGTGTCTTGGACCCTGCTCTATTCTAAGTTTAGAGGTGTTGTTGGAACATTATAATGTATTTACACTATAAGTTTGACTCTTTATGTTTTTTTTTAATATCAAGGACTTCCCTTAGTCCATTTCCCTTTTTATTATCTCTTTTTGTTGTTTACTTTGCTTCCGCGACCAAGGATGTATGATTGATATGCTAAGAGGCTTGTTTGGGTCCTTTCAGGTTCCCATTCACCGTGTCAAGTCTAGGCCCTAGGCTAGGGTCGTGACATACCTTTTCTTTGTAAAAACCTAAGTGACCTAGCCTTATTAGGCGTAAGATCCTGAAATTGACCCTGTTCCTTCGTCGAACATTATGCACCTTGATTGAGTCAAAAAGCCTAAGTTGAGGGTGACTACCAAAAAGTGACCCTAGTTCCGATGTTGGATATTGTGCACCTCAACTCAGGCCAAAAGCCTAAGTTGAGGGTGGTTGATGTAAGAGTAAAACACAAAATGTGTGTGTGGGGTGGGGGGCTTAATGATACATGGAAAAGGAGGAAAAAATGTGTACTAGGTGCAAGAAAAATGTGTGATGCCTTAGATATGAATTAAAATAGAAAAATAAAGTGTAAATACAAGGAAAAAAGCTGAAGAAAATGATAATAAAGAATCTAGAAAAGCTTGACATGGGAGAACGGGAGAATGGAACAAAAGTAATAGTGTTGGTAGCACAAAAGTTTAGAAAACGTAGTATCAAGGAGAGTCTTTAGTCACTATGTTCCCAAAAACATCATAACAAAGCTCCTTGAGCCTACATTACAAGCCAGTAAAGTCCAAAAGTGATCCTAGTCCAAGTAGTCAAAGGTCTTACTCATGACTATAGGGGAAAGCATATGGTATTGAGCTTGGTATTTGAATATCTTTTGTGAGAGTGAGTGATTTTGTATAGTCCCAAGATTCTACATTAAAACATCATTGTGAGTAAGATATGGGATGTGATTCTATGAGGGTACTTGCATTGCATTGTTAACATTAGACTAATTCAATGATTGTGGCTTGTTGATGGTTACCACGTTTATCATAGTTGTATTGTCGAATATATTGATCTGAGTTAGTTTGCTGGATAGCTATCTGATTGTATTTTGAAAGTGGTGTGGTTATCTGTGCTTAAGTTTGATATGATGTATGCCATTAGATTGACGTCTATGTGTTGCTGTGCTACTTATGTAGATTGAGCCCGTCACTTAAGGACATGTAACAATTTTAAGTAGAGAGTGTTGATGTGCTATAAAAATACAACATTGTTTATGCTTAAAACTTGGAATATTTTGTGTTCTCAATGCTATGTTAGTACGTTTGATGTGTTTTTATGTTAGTTTTGCAGGATTTCAGGGTTGACCCTATTTTTGGGCAAAGTGTGCAGAATTTGCTGAAAGTGATGTTCCATGAGACCCTTACAAGCCGTAGAGTATTCTACAATCTGTAAAGGGGTTTTGTGTGCAATTCCAGTGAAGGGAGTATTTCTGAAGTTGAGTCTACGAACATGCAGACGAGTCATAAAAGACTTTACGAGTCGTAGACTTGATATCGTACCCTGAGGATCAAAAGGTGGTGACTTGCTAAAATTCCATCAGACGAAACCCTCTATGGGCCATAGAGGGATGTCGTAGAAGATAGTTGCAGAGTTAAAGCAACAGTTCATGAAAGCCCGATCACAAGACGTAAACTATTATACGACTTGTAGAGTACCTCACAGAGCATGCTGACCTAGTTATCTTAGTTCGTTTTGATTTTGCATTTTAAACACTATAAATAAGTTTTTTTAGATTTTTTTTAAGGGGAGGACAAAGAGGGAACAGTAGAGAAACATTAATGAGTTTGAGAAATATTTGTAAAACTTTATTTCATCTTTGAATTTCAATTTTGTGATTCTCATTGATGAGTTGGATTTCTTGTGCTTAATTCTCATGTTAGTGCTCAACTATGTTATTCAAATTTATGTCTTGCAGTTGCACTGTCATGACCCAAATCTAAGGACTAGATGTGACATGGCGCATGGGGAACCCGAAGGAACCCAAGCAAGCCTCTTAACATATCATTACACATCATTGGTCTCGGAAGCAATAAAATAACAATAAGAAATAGTAAATAGGGGTAAGAGGGGTTGTGGGACCTCTTTCATATCACAAACCTCATAAAGTTAAAGAGAGTCAAGGCTCGTAGCATCATTAAATATCTTGTCCAACAACACCTCTACACATAGAACTTAGTGGGGGCTAAGACAAAGCAACCGAGCTCACCCTCATAGTCAAAGCATACAAATAAAGGAAATTGAGTCTTAGCATAACATAAGAGCAAAAGACATCATCCTCGGAGTTGACGACACACCAACTCTCTTGAGAGAGTTCGTACTAGCCACATGGAGGAGGAGGATGATCAAGCGGGGCTCTGGATCTTACATGGTAACATCATGTAGGCATAGAGTATGCATTAGTATGTTTGAATGTACTAAGTATGTAGGATCCAACGCAACAAGAGGTAAGAAACATAAGTGAAATGCATAAACTTAGGCAATGAATAAGCATATAGCAATATGGCATGCATGGATGATGCTCAGAGTAAATCATGCTTACATGAACATAATACATGTGTAACAAGTGACCATAAATATAGCATATCCAAGGCCTACCACCCCCTTGGAGAGGCGATTGAGGTACAAACCCCTCAACATGGTTATTGAGGTACATACCCTCCAACATGGTAGTACGGGCCTACTACCTCCCGGGCGAGGCAATCGAGGTACAAACCCCTCAATATGGTTATTGAGGTACATATCCCCCAATCCGGTACAACGAGCCTACTACCTCTTGAGCGAGGTAATCGAGGTACCAACCCCTCCCGGGACTACAACCCCCCGAGCGAGGCTTGGTCAACTCACAATACTATAGAGGAAAATGACACATATATACATTCCTTTCATCATCATAAAGTCATTCAAATCATAAGTCATGCCTTAGACCTTCAACAACTCATGAATCCATATTCGGACATTTTATCAAACATTTGGCGAGTGTGTAATGCTAGTGTAAAACCATGCAATTCAAGAGTGAAATTATGAAAGAAAATCCAAAGTAAAACCACCCACCAATACTTGGTAACACCCTCATGAAAGATACATCAAATCCCATAATGGATCATAGATTCATGGCTCTAAAAAATGCTTAAACAGTCACAATTTCATGAAACCCCAACATAGTTTGTAGTCAAATTTATAATAAGTAATACACATAAGTAAATCAACTTTGAATCATATAATTTAGGTAAAAAGGAGGGTTGGGCACCATGGGTGAAAGAACCCAATAGTTGAAACCCACATACCTAGACTTTGGAGAGTTCTTGATGAAGATTGGAAATGGAGACTTAAAGCTTGAGTGAAATCCTTAAGATCTGGATGAGTTTTGGCACTTGAATTTTGGGGTGAAATATTTGTTTAAGTGTTTGAGAGAGTATTTGGGAATGTATTGTATGATATGATGGTGAAATATGGCTAAGTATAGGTATTTTCATGCATGATAAGTCTTAGGACCAAGACCCAAAGTCCTTGGACCGACTTAACAAAACTGGGCAAAAATAACACTGGTCCGCCCCCCAGCCGCCTCGCGCCTGGGGAGCAAATCAACACTGGAGAAGGAATTTTTGTGGATTTTTAAATTTTTATACGGTTGCTCTAAAATCAGAGTTAGACCCATGTCCAGACACAATTTTGCCCCCCGATTAAGATTATGAAGTCAAATTTTTGATATCACACACGGATTTTAAGATATATAGAAATTATGATTCAAGGCACTTTCGGGCACATTTTCGGGCACTTTTTGGGGTCTTTCAATATCTCCCCATTGGGAACATTCATCCCCGAATGTCAAAGAAACATACATAAGAAGAGTAATCATGAAGAAATCAGTCCCCAACAAGAATGCATCAATACACTTAACACCATTTTCAAAAATCTCAACATAAGTGTTAAAATCACCATAAACTTTGTCAATACAAACATGAACGCATGCAAATGACATAAAGGCTGATACATGAGGCATGAAAGCAAATAGAAGACTTAGAGTTAGTATGTTAGGCTTGAGAAAAATTGAAGAGATAGGGATATCGCGTTTGCATGTCCGCTTCGGCCTCCCATGTAACACTTTCGACTTGTTGATTCCTGCAAAGGACCTTAACAGAAGCAACATCCTTGTTCCTTAGCCTCTTCACTTGCATGTCCAAGATCTCTAATGGAATTTCTTCATAAGTCAAGTTCACTTTAACTACATCCACAAAATCCAATGGAATAGCATTCGTATCACCCACACACTTCCTCTACATAGACACATGGAAAACCGGATGAACCAAATCCGTTTCACTAGGCAACCCCAACTAATAGGTCACCTTACCAATTCTCCTCAAAACCCTATATGGATCCACAGATCTTGGACTTAATTTACCCTTCTTAGCAAAATGAACCACACCCTTCATGGGTGCAACCTTCAAATAGACCCAATCACCAACTTTAAATTCAAGTTGTCTTCTCCTCACGTCGGCATAGGACTTTTGACGACTTTGGGCTATTTTCAGCTTTCTCTAATCAACCTTACCTTTTTCATAGCCTCCATAACCAGATCTGGACCTAAAAAAAGCCCTTTCTCCCACTTCAAACCACCAAACCGATGATCTACAATGTGTATCATAGAGGGCCTCAAAAGGAGTCATACCAATGCTAGAATGATAGCTATTGTTATAAGCGAACTCATAAGATGATCATCTCAACTACCCTTAAACTCCAAAATACAAGACCTAAGCATATCCTCAAGAGTTTGGATAGTTCTTTCGACTTGGCCATCCATTTAAGGGTGAAAGGCCGTACTAAGCTTTACCTTGGTCCCAAGAGCTCTTTGGAAGGACCTCCAAAGAGTGTGAAGTGAATTGAGCACCACGATCCGATATGATGGACAAGGGCACCCCACACAATCTCACCAACTCATGAATGTAGAATTTAGCATAGTCTTCGGCCCCATAAGTAGTCTTAGCTGGTAGGAAATGATCCGACTTTGTTATCCTATCAACCACAACCCAAATAGAATCAAAATCCTTTATAGTCTTAGGTAACCCAACCTCAAAATCCATGTTAATTTCCTCCCACTTCCAAGTAGGAATATTTATGTCTTGGGTTAGGCCACCAGGCCTTTGGCGCTCGGCTTTGACTTGTTGGCAACTATGACAACCGGATACAAATTTGGCAATGTCTTTTTTTCATGCCTCCCCACTAAAGCACATCCCTCAAATCTCTATACATCTTGGTAGAACCGGTGTGAATGGAATAGGAAGAATTATGAGCCTCATCAAAAATCCTCTTTCTCAAATCATCAACACAAGGCACACACAACCTACCTTGGTACCTAAGGGCACCATCTCCACCTTGGGAGAAAACCTCCACCTTGCCTTCTTTCACCAAGGCCTTCAATTCTAACAAGGAGGGGTCAAGATCTTGCTTTGCTTTTACCTAATCAACTAAGGAAGATTTTGAACCATGAGCAACTACAATACCACCATTATCAACCTCTTCCAACCTAATCCCCAATCTAGCCAACCGACAAACCTCTCTAGCCACCTTTTTGCCCCAATCATCAACATGAGCTAAGCTCCCAAAGACACCCTACTCAAAGCATCCACCACAACATTAGCCTTACCGGATGATAATGAACACTCATATCATAATCCTTAATAAGTTCTAACCACCTTCGTTGTCTCAAGTTGAGATCCTTTTGAGTGAACACATATTGGGGACTCTTATGATCAGCGAACACATCAACATGCACCCCATACAAATAATGACACCAAATTTTGAAAGCAAAAACCACGGCGGCCAATTCAAAATCACGAGTAGGATAATTATTTTCATGCACCTTGAGTAGCCCAGCTTTTATAGTAATAAAACATAGTGAACAAAGGAGAGGAAAATCTAGAATGGTTATAGACTATAAAGA
>JAPFFP010044105.1:0-12681 GCA_026153255.1 Solanum medicagineum
GACCCTACACTTTTATTACTAATAAACCCAATCAATACTTTAATATTTTTATATAAACATATTCCCAGGTCATCAACAATTCACCTTATAATCTATTCTCCCCACTTTTTCAACTTATTAGGAAACAATGACATATCGTTTGTATTTATATAACCAGAATTATACGGACCAACGAAATTTTAACAATAAACAAGAATAAAAAGAATTCTCACTTGAAGTTCAACTCCCATTTTTTCCTTTTCGTTGTCCGGCGCCGCACAGGTCCACAACAACCCCTCTCTTGGTCTTTATTTTTCTTTTTTCAATTGATTATTTAAAAGTTAAAAACCTTATTACTTATTTTTAATAAATATTAAGTAGCATAGATTTTTAAATAAATACCTACTTTAGTCTATGAATTAATTCAACTATCTAACATTATCCTTTAACTAGGTGACGAAAGTTATCAATTAGTCCAAAAAGTCTCATTTAAAATTTAATAAATAAATCATTTATGATACAAAAAGCTCTATATCTCAAAGTGACTTGAGGGTCGTTACATCGTCACACTGTGAATGACATACCCAGAGGTACCTCACCCAAGCCATCTTACATATCCTAAGCATTCATAGGTGTAAAAATGTAAAGATGAAATAGAGAACTAGGGGCAAATGGAGCTAAGGGCCACAACTTAAGACCATAATGTGATGAAAAACTAGATCAACCATAACATATGTCCAACAATACCTCTAAAATAAACTTGGCGGGGACTAAGACTTGTTCAAGCTCACCCTCGAATACAATCAGAAAGGAATATACATCTAAGTACATCAATATAGAAAGAAAACTAGGTGTCGTCCTAAAATTAGAGGACCCATCAACTCCCATCTTCAACGTTTGAAAGATAGCCACGTGGAGGATATCGAGGAGTGTCAGTCCCTATATGGTTAAATCATGAAGTCATAGAGTATGCATCAATACTTTGACTATGTCACGACCCAAGCCTAGGGCCTAGACGTAACAGGGTGAATGGGGAACCCGAAGGGACCCCAAACAAACCTCTTAACATATCATTACATATCCTTGGACACGAAAGCAATTAAACAACAAAAAGAGATTAGAAATAAGGCCAAAGGGACTAAAGGAGTCTTTCATAGCTTTAAAATATACAAAAACCAAGAGAGTAAAAACTCATAGCATCATTATATAACTTGTCCAACAACACCTCTACACTTAGAATTGAGCGGGGGCCAAGACAACTTTCTGGAATCACCCTCATAGTCAAAAGCATACAAATAGATAATGAAAGTCTTTTACATAACATAAGAACAAGAGCTATCATCCCCAGAGTTGAGGACCCACCAAACTTGCTTTGTGAAGATAGTACTAGCCACGAGGAGGATGGAAATGATCGTGAGGAGCTCTGGTTCCTACATGGTAACATCATGTAGGCATAGAGTATGCATTATTACGTTTGAATGTACTAAGTATGTAGGATGCAATGCAACAAGAGATAGGCAACATAATCAAAATACATAATTAGACAATGGATGAGCATATAGCAATATGGCATCCATGAATGATACTTGAAGTAAATATGCTTATATAGAACATATTACATGTGTAGTAAGAGACCTCTTGAAGGCTGTCACACCATACTATCCAAGGTTATTAAGGTATCAACCTCTCACTTGGTTGATAGTTGTCACGCCCTACCATCCATGGTGATTGAGGTATCAACCCCTCAATTAGTTGATGGTTGTCATGCCCCATCATCCATGGTGATTGAAGTATCAACCCCTCAATTCATAGGTGGTTGTCACGCCCTACAATACATGGCAATTGAGGTATCAACTCCTTAATTGGTTGATGGTTGTCTCACCCTACCATCCATGGCGATTGAGGTATAGCACCCCCTAAAAAAGGTATGGTCAATTTGCAACACTATAGATATTTCTCATGAAATCAACACATATATATTTTCCTTTCATCATCATAAAGTCATTCAAGTCATAAGTCATACAATGGATCATCAATAGCTTAAGAACCCAAAACCAGATATTTTATCAAACACTTGGTGGGTGTGCAATGTTAGTATAAAACCATGCAATTTAAGAGTGAAATCATGCAAAAAAACTTGAAGTAAATCAACCCACCAACATTTGATAATACCACCTTGCAAAATACATTGAAACCCCTCATCAAAACTCATCATAGATCTTAGATTCATAGCTCAAAACTTACTTAAATAGTCATACTTTAATGAAACCCCAAGATAGTTCATAGTCAAATTCATAATAAAAAGACTCATAAGTAAATCAACTTAGAAACATGCAATTCATGTGAAAAGGAAGCTTGGGCACTATAGGTGAAAGGACCCAATGGTTGAAACCCACATACCTCAATTTTGGAGAATTTCTTGGTGAAGGTTTGATTGAGAACTTGAAGCTTGAGTGAATTCCTTAAGATTCGGAATGAGTTTAGGACCCTTGATTTTGAGTGAAATATTTGTCTAAGTATGCGAGAGAGTATTGGGGAATGTCTTGTATGATATGAAAGGTGAAATATGGTTAATTATAGGTATATTTACGCATTGGAAGACTTAGGCCCAAGATCAAAAGCCTTGGACCGAACCAGAAAAGTCGGCAAAAAAATACACATCTCCGCACCCTGGCCGCGTCTCGCTAGGGGCGCGCAGACCTCTTTAGAAATTGCATTTTTGGAAAACCAAATTTTGATACGGTTGCTCTAATATCAGGGTTAGACCCATTTCCCCCTCAATGTTTCCCCCCGATCAAGAATATGAAGTTGCATTTTCAATATCACGTATGTATTTTGAGATATATGGAAAGTATGATTATGGGCACTTCCAAGGCATATTTTCAAGCATTTTTATGGGTTGTTTCAATATCTTCCCCTTGGGAACATTCTTCCCCAAATGCCAAAGAAGTATACATAAGAAAAGTAATCATAAAGAGATCATCCCCAACAAAAATGCAATAATGCACTTAAACACCATTTTGAAAAATCTTAACATAAGTGTTAAAATCACCATGAACTACTCAACATAAACATGAATGCATGCAAATGACATATGGGTTGTAGCATAAGACTTGAAATCACATAGGGGACTTAGAATTAGTAACTTAGGCTTGATTAGAATGGAAGAGATAGGGATACCATTTTTTCATATCCGCCTCGGCCTCCCATATAACACTTTCGACTTGTTGATTCCTCCAAAAGACCTTAACGGAAGCCACATCCTTGTTCCTCAACCCATTCACTTGTCTATCCAAATATCTCTACTGGAATCTCTTCATAAGTCAGGTTATCTTCAACAATGCCCACAACATACAACGGGACAATAGCATTCGAGTCACCCACACATTTCCTCAACATGGATATATGAAAGATAAGATGAACCAAGTCCATCTCACTAGGAAAATCCAGCTCATAGGCTACCTTACCAATCCTCTTCAACACCTTATAAGGACCCACATATCTTGGAGTCAATTTACCCTTCTTACAAGAACGAACCACACCATTCATGAGTGAGACCTTCAAATAGACCCAATCACCAACTTTATATTCAAGCTCCCTTCTCCTCACATCGGCATAGGACTTTTGACGACTTTGGGTTGTTTTCAATCTTTCACTAATCAACCTTACCTTTTCCATAGTCTCCATGACCAGATCCGGACCCTACAATGTCTACCATAGAGAGCCTCAAAAGGAGCCATACCAATGCTAGAATGATAGTTATTATTGTAAGCAAACTCAAACAATGGAAGATGATCATCCCAACTACCCTTAAACACGAAACACAAGCTCTAAGCATATCCTAAAGAGTATGGATAGTTTGGCCATCCATTTGAGGGTGAAAGGCCATACTAAGCTTTACTGTGGTACCAAGACCTCTGTAGAAGGACCTCCAAAAGTGAGAAGTAAATTAAGTACCGTGATCTGATAAGATAGATAAGGACACCCCATGCAATCTAACCAATTCATAAGTGTACAACTTAGCATAATCTTCGGCACCATAGGTAGTCTTAACTGATAGGAAATGAGCGATTTGTCATTCTATCAACCACAACCTAAATAGAATCAAAACCCCTTCTAGTCTTAGGTAACCCAACCATACAATCCATGTTAATTTCCACCCATTTCCAAGTAGGAATCTCTATATCTTGGGTTAGGCCACCTGACTTTTGATGCTTGGCTTTGACTTTTAGCAACTATGACAACCGGATACAAATTTGGCAATGTCTTTCTTCATGTCTCTCCACCAAAATATATCCCTCAAATCTCTTTACATCTTGGTAGAACGAGGTGAATAGAATAGGAAGAATTATGAGCCTCATCAAGAATCTTCTCTCTCAAGTCATCAACATAAGGCACACATAACCTACCTTGGTATCTAAGGGCACCATCTTCCCCTTGGTAGAAAACCTCCACCTTGCCCTCCCTCATAAGGCCTTCAATTCTAATAAGGAGGGGTCAAGATCTTGCTTTGCCTTCACCTCATCAACTACAAGATTTTTAACTATCAACAACCACAATACCACCATTATAAACCTTTTCTAACCTAACCCCAATCTGGCCAACCAATGAACCTCTCTAGCCCTCTTTGCTCCCATCATCAACATGAGCTAGACTATCCATAGACACCCTACTCAAAACATCGACCACAACATTAACCTTACTGGGATGATAATGTACACTCATATCATAATCCTTAAGAAGCTCTAACAACCTTGATTGCTTTAAGTTGAGATCTTTCTGGGTGAACACATATTGTAAACTCTTATGATTGATAAATACATCAACATACACCCCATGCAAATAATGACGCCAAATTTTCAATGTAAATACCACAACGGCCAATTCAAGATCATGGGTACGATAATTCTTTTAATGCAGCTTGAGTTGTCTAGTAGCGTAGACTATCAACCTACTGTTTTGCATGAAAAAACAACTCAAACCAATTCGTTAGGCATCACAATACACAACGAATCCTTTCAACCCATCCGGTAGAAACAAGATAGGAGCAGAGACAAGCTTATCCTTCAAGGTTTGGAAACTCTTTTCCCACTCATCGATCCACACAAATTTTGCCTTCTTTTGAGTCAACTTAGTCATGGGAGAAGCAATTGAAGAGAAACCATTCACAAACCTCCGGAAGTAACCTGCTAAGCCCAAGAAATTTCTAATGTCTGATGGATTTAAAGGTCTAGGCCAATTTTTAATCACATTTGTCTTTTTAGGATCCACCTTAATACCATCCCCTAATATCACATGACCTAGAAAGGCAACCTCTTTCAACAAAAATTCACATTCCTCATACTTAGCATACAACTTCTCTTCCCTCAATTTTTGTAGTACTACCCTCAAATGGCTCACATGCTCCTCCTCACTATGAGAATACATCATAATATTATCAATGAAAACTACCACAAACAAATCAAGGTATGGTTTAAAGGCCCTATTCATAAGATCTATGAAGATAGTCGCTGCATTGGCTAACCCAAAAGACATAACCACAAATTCATAATGCCTATACCTAGTCCGAAAGGCTGTCTTGGGAATATCATACTCCTTCATTTTCACTTGATGATATTTGGAGCATAGGTCAATCTTAGAGAAGTGACAAGTCCCTTGAAGTTGGTCAAATAGATCATCAATCATTGCTAGAGGGTACTTATTCTTGATGGTGACTCTATTAAGTTGTTTCTAAGAGAATTATCCTTCTTCTTCACAAACAAAACCAGTGCATCCCAAGGTGATTGGCTAGGCCTAATAAAACCCTTCTCCAAAAAATCCCTCAATTTCTCCTTCAACTTCATTAACTCCGTTGGAGGCATACGGTAAGGAGGAACAGAAATAGGTCGGGTATCGGGAAGAAGGTCTATACCAAAATTTATTTCCCTTTCCAGAGGAACACTGGGAAGGTCACTAGGAAAGATATCAAGAAACTCATTTACCATCGAAACCAATTCCATAGGAAGGACTTTGGACTCAACAACCCTAACCCTCATAAGATAATAGAGACACCCCTTAGAGATCAACGTTTCGGCTTTAATGCAAGTGATAAACCTACCCTTGACCACCACATTATGACTCTCTCACTCAATGATAGGTTCATTTAGAAATTGGAATTTGACCCTACGGGTTCTACAATCAATAGAGGTATAATAAGCATGTAACCAATCCATCCCAAGAATAACATCAAAATCCACCATATCCAACTCAACATCACAAGGCAATATGTTATGAAAAATGCAAATGGAAAAATTTCTATAAACCTTTCTATCAACAATAGATGCACCAATGGGAGTAGACACCTCAAAAGACTCACGCAACAATCGGGGCTCAACATGAAACTTTTTGGCAACAAAAGGAAAAACAAAAGAAAGAGTGGCACCTTGGTATATCAATGCATACATCAAAATCAAAGACCTTTAACATACCAGTGATGACATCGGTCACCTCATCAACCCCTTGTCTCCCTTGAAGAGCATAAAACAAAGTGTGCCTCGGGGCACCACCTTGTTGGCCTCCTCTCCCCAAAGGAACTGTATTTGCAACCTGGCCTTATGGATGAACATTTTCACCCTTATTTTGGTTCCGAGGACAATCAACCTTCTTGTGAGTCACTTCCCCATAACTATAGCAAACATTACTGTCCCTCAAACATGGGCCACCATGACCCCTACCACATTTTGGACACATAGCATTAGGCACAATACCACCATCACCTTAGGCCATTGGGTAGTCATTGGCAAACCTTCTATTAGGAGCATAAGAGGACCCTTGACCTTGTTGAAACTGGCCACCCTTGGGACCTTGGAACTTACCATCAAAGCGGGCCCTCTTAGCCTCACCATTTCTTATTTTCCTCAACTTTTCCCCCTCCAATTGTTCGACCTAAGTCATGAGGCAGGACAAGTCCATGTCACTAATCAACATAGAGACACGACACTCCTCATTCACTAAATTGGATACAACCATCACAAACTTATTGATTCTATACCTCGGGTCGGCAACCAAGTGTGGAGCATATTTAGAGAGTTGGTTGAACTTGAGAGCATACTCCCTCAATCTCATAGATCCTTGCTTGAAATTCATGAACTCCATCATTTTGGCCTCCCTAAGCTCAAGAGGGAAGAACCAGCTAAGGAAAGCCACCTTAAACTCCTTCTAAAGAATCACATTATTGTTCCCCTTCTCCTCCTTCCATTGAGTATACCATATTTGAGCCACTCCCTTGACTTGGTAAACCACTAACTCTGTCATCTCTTCCAATCTAACACCTATAATAGACAACACTTTGTACACCTCATCAATAAATTCTTGAGGGTCCTCATCCACTTTAGACCCTTTAAATTCCGATGGGTTCATCCTCATGAAATCCCTTTCCCTAGATGCCAGAGTAGGAGCATGTGGGGCTTGGACGCCTTAGTTGATTTGATTAGTCATGGCTTGAGCTAGCATGGCAATAGCAAGCCGGACTCTGCATGAGCCGATTATTCTTCGGGAGTGCAGGCTCTTCTTCCTCTTTGGATAGACATGATCTAACATAGCAAAGAACATTCATTAGAGGGGAAACCTTACCTAACTTCTATAGCATGACATAGATCAAGAAGAAGGGAAATATTTCATAAAACGCCTCACAGCCTCTCGCTCGTAGTTGTGGTGCACAACATAACCATGAACAAGACTCTAATCGACGCGTTGTGTTGGATACCGAGGACTATTTACAACCTAGTGCTCTAATACCAAGTTTGTCATGAATCAAGCCTAGGCCCTTGACGTAACACGGTAAATGGGGAATCCGAAGGGACCACAAACAAACCTCTTAACATGTCATTACATATCCTTGGACGAGAAAGCAATTAAACAATAACAAGAGAATAGAAATAAGGCCAAAGGGACTAAGGGAGTCTTTCATAGCATTACAATATACAAGAGTCAAGAGAGTCAAAGCTCATAGCATCATTACATAACTTTTCCAACAATACCTCTACACTTTGAATTGAGCGGGGCCAAGACAACTTTCTGGGCTCACCCTCATAGCCAAAAGCATACAAATAGATAATGAGAATCTTTTACATAACATAACAACAAGAGCTATCATCCTCGGAGTTGAGGACGCACCAAAGTTGCTTTGTGAAGATAGTACTAGCCATGGAGAGGATGGAGATGATCGTGAGGATCTCCGGTTCCTACATGGTAACATCATGTAGGTATAGAGTATGCATTAATACATTTGAATGTACTAAGTATATAGGATGCAATGCAACAAGAGATAGGCAACATAATCGAAATGCATAATTAGACAATGGATGAGCATATAGCAATATGGTATTGCATGAATGATACTTGAAGTAAACAACTTATATAGAACATATTGCATGTGTAGTAAGAGACCTCTTGATGGTTGTCACACTCTACCATCCATGGCGATTGAGGTACCAACCCCTCAATTGGTTGATAGTTGCCATGCCCTACCATCCATGGCGATTGAGGCATTAACTCCTCAATTGCTTGATAGTTGTCACGCTCTACCATCCATGGTGATTGAAGTATCAACCCCTGAATTGGTTAATTGTTGTCACGCCCTACCATCCATAGCGAGTGAGGTATCAACCCCTTAATTGGTTGATGGTTATCTCACTATACTATCCATGGTGATTGAGGTATAGCACCCCCTCAATAAGGTGCGATCAACTTGCAACACTATATATACTTTTCATTAAATTAATACATATATGCCTTCCTTTCATCATCATAAAGTCATTCAAGTCGTAAGTCATGCAATGGATTATCAATGGCTCAAGTACCCTAAAGTGGACATTTCATCAAACACTTGGCGAGTATATAACGCTAGTGTAAAACCATGCAATTCAAGAGTCAAATCAAGCAAGAAAACTTGAAGTAAATCACCTCACCTATACTTGGTAATACCACCTTGCAAAATACATCAAAACTCATCATAGATCTTAGATTCATAGCATAAAACATGCTTAAACAATCATTCTTTAATGAAACCCCAACATAGTTCATAGTCAAATGTATAATAAGAAGAACCATAAGTAAATCAACTTAGAAACGTGTAATTCATGTAAAAAGGAAGCTTGGTCACCATGGGTGAAAGCACCCAATGGTTGAAACCCACATACCTCAACTTTGGAGAATTTTTTGATGAAGGTTTGATTAAGAACTTGAAGCTTGAGTGAATTTCTTAATATCCGGAATGAGTTTGGGACCCTTGATTTTGAGTGAAATATTTGTCTAAGTGTTTGAGAGAGTATTGGGGAATGTCTAGTATGATATAAATGTGAAATATGGCTAAGTATAGGTATATTTATGCATGGAAAGACTTAGGCCCAAGACCCAAAAGTCTTGGACCGAACCAGAAAATTGAGCAAGAAAATACACATCTCCACGCCCTGGTCGCATCGCGCCAGAAGCGCGGAGAGCTCTCTTGAAATTGCATTTTTGGAAAACCAAATATTGATACGGTTGCTCTATAATTGGGGTTAGACCCATTTCCCAATCAATTTTGCCCTTTCATCAAGATTATGTAGTCGAATTTTTGATATCACGCATGAATTTTAAGATATATAGAAATTACGATTATGAGCACTTTCGAGGCATATTTTCGGGCATTTTTTTGGATCATTTCAGAATGTACTAGTTTATGGATATGCAACAAATATCATAGAAACAATAATAAGATGGTTCATATTAAGACACATGTTAAAATCATACATTTACCAAGGCATTAGTATGACATAATCAAGCCAATATAATGTAAATATATCAAGGAAACATTTAGAAAGAACTTAGTAGGATGCATGGGTCAACATAGTCGTGAAAAAGGAAAATATATGATCTTGTATCATACATGAATAATAGGGATATAAACCATATAACATAGCAGAAACATTTTTTTGAAGTATAAGGAGCACGTACATACGGGTGATCATTTAACATGTTACTTTAGCCAAAAAACATGAGATAGTGCATATGAAAATAGAAAACTTACCCTTACTTTAATGCATAATAAGGCACATATATTTAGGTTAGTGAGAATACATGTCACTTTGAACAATTAAAATCTTAATATCCTTGGCTGAAAAATGCATCACTTTACATAGAAGACTGTTTTATTATAAAGGAAAAACTAGTAATCATAATAGAGATCACTTTACATACTTCAATACATTGTCATATACCTTTACGGGAAGCACCATTTGGGAATTACAGGAGACCACAACTTATGTGAGAAAATCATTTGAGATTGTAAAATAAAGAGTTATATAATCCTTTAACCATCTATCATAGTAGTAAACATCCTTCGATATAACAGTAAGTAGTCATCATAGATCATCATAAAAATCATGGGGGCATGGAAAAAATTTACATATGTGAGAGCACCCTTTAACCAACATAAACCATGTGAGCTAAACCATGGAGTCCCAATGTTTCCTCTACATCGGAAGTAAAAGGGGAGATCACTTGCCAAGGTGACCTTCTAAGATGCCTAACTAGATCCACTAAAGCCTGCTATTGAGCAAAACCTACTATCGGTTGGTCTGGAAATCAATCTCTACTTGCGGGCAACTCCTATTTCCTACAGTGGCACGTAGTTATGGGATAATGACATTCTACTAACATTCTCATGCCTCTTTCAACGGGAAGCTTCCACATTCATCCCAAAGCCCACTTGGAGCTAAGTAAAACTCTCATGGAATAATTATAAGTATGAATCATGAAATCATCAGTGAAGAGATATTCTACTAACTCATCCCATAAGCATTTAGATGATTAATCATAATCAAAGGAATAGATCCTACATCATGGCTACACCTCTATTATCGGCTAGCATCATCTTATATCCCTCTACTAACGGGCTATCATAGTGTCACATTCATAGATAGGTGAGAGAACTCATACTTCCATCATTCATTCATCCTCATCTTTGTTAAGTCTAGTCTCATGAAGCAGACAATTGTAAGCTTATTCATGACATACATATAAGGCTTCATGCAGTTGCATAATACATATAACATCTTCATGAGTTCATAACATAAATGGGTAACACTTATCATTCAAAACCTCCATGTTCTTATATATTTTAGGTCGAGACTTTCTTTCTTTTATAAAACAGTCTTTGGGTGTTCATGCTTAAAGAATTGAAATCATGCAATTTGTATATACCTCATACATACATAAGATAGAATAAAATCATTTAGAGCCATTCAAATCAATCCAACATGGTCCTTGTAAAACTAACTAGAATAAGCATGAATTTCAACTCAATATCCATATAGGCCATAACATGGTACTAATATACTTCATATAACCAAGAATACATCATAAACTTCATGATTAAATCAAAATTTTGAATTCACAACATACGTAAACCTTTAATCCAAAGTAAAATAAAGAAACTTGAGCTTTCTGACGGGAAGAACTCTAAAAATCAAACTCATATACCTTAGCCAAAGATCTATGCGAGACATCACGAACTTTGAAGAAGAAAGCTTGAATGCCTAACTTTGTCTTCAATGAGGGACCTTGGGAGGTTGAGAGGATTTGGACTTGGGTTTTGGAAGAATGGGTTTGGAATGGAGGTTAATGGGGAAGTGTAAAACTGATATAGGGCATGTAAGAAGCCAAAATGATGTACTATTGGGATTAGAATGTGAGCAAATGATAAAAACAACTTTCACAAAAAAAATTTTGGATCGACCCACAAAGGCCCGATTATGAGCCTTAGATCAATGTACGACTTGTATTTCGAGGTCTCATAAACTTTGGCCCCTTACCATTGCTCTCTGACTCTCACTCTACAGACACCTTCTACGGTCCATAATTGACTCTATAACCTATCTTTTATATCAAGAACCAAGATCCAGAAAGCATCCTAACAGGCTTTCAAAAACAAACAAATCACTCCACGGTTCGTAAAACATTCCATGTGCCATAAAGCCCTTCGTAGTTCCATTCAATACTTACCAAAATTTCAAATATCCAAGACCCTATGTACGATCCACTATTACATCCTATAGGATACTCCACGACCTGTAAAAGTTTCTCATACCTCACTTCCAGACTTCAAACTTTCCCGACTAACACCCAATCTATGAGACTTTTCTATGGTTTGTGAACCAAACAATGGCTTGTACTTAGATCTCGTGGTTCAATTCCAGTGCCTAAATTTTAAGCTTCTGCCTTGTCCCCACTTCAAACTTATGGGGTGTTACAATATCCACCCAAGAACATTCGTCCTGAATGTTAATCAAGCTAGCATGATAAGAGGTAAATGAACGTATAACAAGCCATTACGAATGCAATCCTTAAACATCATTTTCATGCAAAGTTTTTAACATCTATATTTTTCTAAGTCCACAGATAACATATTGAATATGCATGTACAATGAACAACAAGTCAAGGCTAAAATAAATGACGCATAGGGATGAACCTTAAGACTATCATTTTACCATTGCCTCTGTACATCCATTTACACCAAACATCAACTATAGCACTGCCATTATCACTTTCAAGCAGACATATACATATCGAAAAAAGCATTACAAGCTCTTTCTCTTCCCTTCGTAGCAGTCACAAGGCAATTCCTTCTCTTATGTCCCAACTCACCACACTCAGAGAAACTTTCTTGTCTTATCAAACAC